>VXBW01007086.1:18792-55533 GCA_013400375.1 Thinocorus orbignyianus
AGAAATGCCTTTGCCAGGAGGGGCTTAGGCAAAGTGGTCAAGCACATGTGCTCCTGGGAAGGTAGGGAAGAAAAGAGGTTACTAGTAATAGGGCAGCAGCACAAAGGGAAAATTGTACACTGGGAGCATTAGTCTCCTCCGTGCTGGTGTGGCCAGACTGGTTTAGCAGACAGGATGATAGATTGCTTTGTCAAGGGTCCCAGGGTGTGCCCTGAACTTGAAGCACTTTGTTTATCTTGAATAGAAAGGGAAAAGCACAGACATAATCGATGTCTAGTTTTTTAGGAGGGAGGAAGAGGTAGAGGAGGGAAGCGGGGCTGGGGGGGCGGCGGGGGGGGGAGGCCCTGGCTGTGGCTCTCCATTAACAGATGAACTTGGCTCAGGTCCAGAGTTTGATGAGAGAGTGTCACAGCCCCACAGCCGGCCAGCCTTTTCAATAATTTTCTTTCTTTTTTTTTTTTTAATACCTGCTGACTGTACATCAAATGCTCCCAGGCCTTTTGGCTAAAGGGAAGAGGTGGGGGGATTGGGGAGGGGAGCAAGGAGAGAAAGACACAGCTCCACTTTTTCACTCCGAACCAGTTGAGACCAGTCCCTTGGCCACGCACACAGGTTCTATCATCTTTCCTGGCTTGCTGTTGGGGAAAAAGGAGTTGTCGCCGTGCCAGTAACCTGAGGGCCCAGGACAAAAAACTAAAAAAAAAAAGGGGTGTGTGGGGGGGTTGGTGTTCTGAGAGGCAAATTAAACTCTTGAAAGTGTGTGAGAGCAAGAGGGGCTTGCGTGTGTCTGGGAGATTTCAGAAATAGCAGCAGTTAAATTCAGGGGTAAAAAGCATCTGTGAGGCAAATCCCTGCCTGGCTGGGGAGGGTGAACCTGGGGGACAGACTGAGGGCAGGTCCACAGCACCTTTACGTGGCCGTTCCCACCCATTTAAATGAGAAAAAAATCAAACTGTCACCCCCCCCAGTGCAGACATACATGATGTGAAGGTCACTGTGCTTCCAGCCTTTACACAACCTTCTTTACTGGGTTGATGTGTTTTTTTTTTCTTAAAGTTACTTGCTTTGCACGAGGCAGGTTTGGCAGGGAGGTAGGAAATGGGGCTGTGGTGGATGCTGCCTGGGAGCTTGTAGGCTGAGCCGTGGTCAGAGCTTCCCAAGGGCACCTGGTTGGGGGCGTAGGTGGCCCCATCGTGTTTGCAGCTTGGCAACGTGGTCTGAATTCAGGGTTGTCTTGGCTTTGGTTTTGTTTTTTTTTTTTTCCTTTTTCTTGTTTCTGATTATGCTGTCTGTTTCTGACAGTTGTTCAGCTACTTACCAGTCTTGGCAGGAGGCTGAGCCTGTAACATCCTGACATTTTTGCTTTTTAACAGGCCAGTCTCATCGTGCTGGAACAAACAGCAGCTTAACTGCGTTTCACTCTGGCTGATTTGAATAACGTGTACTCTGGTCAAACAAGAAACTCCTCAAAGGAAGAACTTGGCGCCTTGTTTTCTGTCCTGCCGACACCAGGTGGATTTCAAAATGCACAGAAAGGGCAGAGGCAGGAAAACACAGATTCCCCCTTGCTGCAAAGGGCAGCGTTTTCAGAGACACAGAGGGCAGGTAGGAGCGGGTCACCTGCCTGTCCTGTGCCCCTTCAGTGGGCTCGCAGCACCATGCCTTGCTGGGAGTTAAGAGGTTTGCTTGGTGCTTGTGGCTCTATCTCACCCACCTTCGCTGCTGGAAAGAGGGTAAGCGCAGGGATGGCCTTTGCTGGTGAGAGCTTTGCCTGGCCACCTTGATACACATGGCTTTGGGTTCTCGTTTTTGAGGAGGCTGGGATTTTCAAAACACGGTGGTTTGAAAATCCCAGCCTTGCTTCCTCTCCTTCCCTTTTGCATTTTTAGCCAGGAGCTGGTGATGTGTGGTGCGCTGAGCTCTGCTCTGTGGGAGGAAAGTACAAAAGCTGGGAAGAGGCTGTGGGATATGGTTCCACGGTCTGGAAGTCTCCCTGCTGAAACTGGTTCTTCCCTTGCTCTCTGTGTTGCACGTCAAACTGTAAATGGTTTGATGGTGAACTTCCCAGTGGCTTGGCACCCCTGCATTTCTTCCCAGGCATTTGCCTACACAGGTGCACAGCTCTCCCATGTAATGCCTCCGCAGGACTCCCTGTTATCTGCTGATCATGGTATTTACCTCTGCGGTATCCATTCTGCGAGGACCTGAGTGCCTCTGAGATGTTAGTGGATACACCCTCACAATACCGTGGTGAGATAGGCAACTACTGTTTTACAGCATGGCAGAGGTGAGGTGACTCGCCCCGGGTAAGGCAGGAGAGCTGCTGCAGCGTGGGGACAAGAACCCGATGCCATCCTTGCCACGCTGCAATTCCTCCCTGCCAGCAGCTGGGCAATGAAGCAAAGATATGGTTGCATCTCCAAACCAACCCACTCTTCAGCAAGTCCTTTCTCCCTGCGAAGGGTCCACCCTGCTTCTTTGGCCACTCTCGCCCCATGTTCGAGCTCTGTGTGAGGGACACGTGCTTGCCTACAGCCAGGCAGCACCCCATCCCTCGGGGAAAAGTCACCCTGTGTGTCTTTGAGTAGGGAGTGGGCTTCACGGGGGCTCCCTGCATTTGGGTAAACGGCATCGATAGCGAAGGTAGGTTGTATGTCCAAGAGACAAGGCAGTGACCTTGGGGTCAAGTACCTGTGTCTGGAGAGCCCGCGATAAATATTGTACAGTGGGAACAATGGGGCTTGTAACAGAGCCGCGACCGAAAGGGCTTCGGCCGAGCAGCTGGCTGGCTAAGAGGCTGCTGGGGGAGCAGTGTAGTATTTCTACTTCAAACTGATTGAAACGTCGACTAAAAATCAATGTTGTTGACTAGTGATAATTTACAGTTTTCTCAGTGCTAAGTAGCCGCGTGCCTGAGGATGCGCTTGCGGCGCTGGGATGAGCGCCGAGCGGTCCGGGCGCGGCGCTGAATCAGATGCGTTATAGGTCAGCCCTTTATTTGTTTCATCACGACTTTTACACAGTTGTCATGTAATTTATGGCTGCTTTCACGTTGTCAAACATTTTCATTGCGGCTTCGTCTTAACACACTCCTGACACAAACACGGCTGCTTTAAAGACACTGTATTGTTTCATAATCTGAGAGGAGGACTATAAAACATCAAATTACACTATCTTCAGGCTAATCTAAATGCACTACAGATTGAAATCAGAGCTCATTTGTCCCTGATGCAAATTATTAAGTTCTAATTATAAATATCCATTTAATTACCCCATACATTTTTATTCTGCAGACCCTTCTCAGCAATTCTGTCTGAAATACAGTAGATGTATAGGAGAAAATCTGCAGTAATTAATGTGCATTTCCTAAATAATAAAGAACAAACATGAGCCACTTTGTTCATGGATGACATATCGGCACACACATTTTTAGCTATCTGTGTCATGGCGTCAGACACTGAATGCTAATTCAAAAATAAATGCAAAAGACAAAAATTAAAAGTTTGCTGGTTTATTTCCCTCCCCCTGGTTGTGGAGAGAGCTGGGTCCTTCGATGCCTTGTGCCCTCCCCATGCACCCATGCATGGGATGAAGGTGGCTCGGGGGAGCATGGTGTCGTGTCCCCAGCCCTCATCTCGTGGAGGTGCTGGTCCTGAAGCCAGCAGTTGTATCTAACGTCCACTGAAGTCTGGGAAAAACCTCGAAGAACGTGGCAGGCATTGACTCGAGTCCGGATGGAAGTGTGATCTCTGTCAAAAATTGCCAGAGCAGTGCGGGTACATGTGCCCATATACATATATGGGGTAAAAATCTGACTACACAGCAGTTAATGTGAGCATTACCACAGGCTTCGTTGCACTCTGTATTTATACCCATATTTGCATCGGCTTTCTGGGTGATAGAGTAGGCTTTCTGGAAAGGATACTTGTATGGTATCAGTAATTATAAATAAAAATGAGCTTTGAATTTTTCTCAGACATATATTCCACTAAAGGTTTGTTAATTTCATCAGTTAAGATCAGGGGCTGCAGCAGTATCCTCAATTCCCAAGTAACTGTGTTGTTACTTATTTTAATCATTTTATCTCAAACTTTGTCCTAGAGTCACAGAAGAAAATCGTAAAAGTGGAAGAAGTACTGTTAGGAGCCTAAGAACCTTTTTATAAAGAAACCAAACCAAACCCAAGCCTCATTTCCTAAATAAGAGAATAATTATTTTAGCTTTTCTAAAGGCAATAGTGTTTTTGGAAAGATCAGCCTTTCTTTTGTTGTTTCTGTGGTGGTTTTGTTTCCCTCCCCCAACCCCCTCCCCAACTTGCATCACAGTTCTTGGACTTGAGATATAGATTTTATTGTGATTCCTCTGTAGCGCAGTCACCGTGCAGAGGAGATCCTGTTTAAGCATTTGCATCTTGTCATATCTATTATGCAGAAACTTAAACTACAGCCTAACTGAGGAGCGGAACGGTGAGCGAGCCCTGCTGCAGGCGTGCCAGTGCTTTAATTCCTGCCCGATCTGCTCCCACCGGAGGAGCTGAGTGTTTCTCTGCTCGTGTAATTGTCCCGAGTAGAAAGTACACTATGTATCCCTTCACCCATACTAGCATTTCATAGCTCAACAGTCTTTATCTATTACTATCATTATTATTGTTGCTATTATTATTATCTCCTACAAATGCACTGGTCACTGTATTGCTAATGTATGGTCGGGTGCTCCGTCTCGGACAGGCTCTGCTCACTAATGGGGTCGCTCGTGTCAGGGTGTGATGTATGGATTTTGTTTACCGTGGCGTGTTTTGTTTGTGAGTGGGGCAGGTGATGAATGAAGATCCTTGACGGTTTCATGCTTGTCCCTGTGGTCACAAGCCTCCAATACAATGAAGAGCTTCTTCTGATGGGGAGGTATTTATGTGCCCGTATTAGACTTTAGGTCTGTGACTGAAGGTGAAGGTGTGATAGTCCACTGCTTTGGTATTTATGGTTAAAGCTCATGTGACCCGGATAAATGATTGAGATTTGCTGTGAAAACTTTGCTAAGTGTGTGAGCTACCCAGCTACATAATTTGCTTAGTTGAAACATTGGTCTGTTTTCCATCTCTGAGTCTCTACACATCATCTGGGTGGTCCTCATTGTCAAAACACAAACTGCTGAATCGGTGTGTGCATGGGGCTGTCGGGAACCCCAGTGATGATTGCCTTTGGAGGCCCTCCTTACCCTCTAAGATGCATGTAAAACATTAGTTCAAGGTTGCCCTAGTGCCTTCATGCCTTGACTGGACAAGTGGGCTGCAGAGGTGAGAGAATGGGCATGACAAGGGTGGCCTTTGCCCTCTGAGCGGCTGACTTGTCACTGTGGCAGAAATATGCTCAGAGCTTCACGCTGGTCTCTCTCATGGGTCCTGCTTTCCCTTTACCCCCGTCTGTCCGCTTAAGTGGACAACTGTGGTCTACACGCAGGTTCTTCTTACTTATTTTATCTCCTGAAAGAGATGGAGTCCAACAAGCTTTTACCCACCAAGACTATAGAGAAAACAGTCAGGCAATTTTTGTTTCAATCTAGGTGTCTCTCTGGAGCGCTAGTTCCAGAGACTGATCAATAGGTTTTATTGTAGACCTCACTGTCTCTAAAAGCACCGTGACCTTATCCCGTCTAAAAATAGTGTTTGCTCTTGCTGCCTGCAGAACCTTGACCTGTGAAAACCCATTTGGAGCATAACTGACACGTGCAGTCAGCTGTGCATCCAAGACCCTTGCACGCTGCGGGAGAAAGCTCCCAGCGCTCCTTGTAGCCCTTGCTGGGAGGAAGGGGAGAGGGAATGGTGCGGTAATAGATGAGGTGCCCTACTCCTGGAGAATCCTAAGACGGATGGAGGCTGGTCTTCCCAAGGTCCTGAACACGTGCTGCTCCACCCGTGGGCAGCACAGGCAGTGGGAAGAGAGCACCTCTGATCATCCACGCCCTTCACTGGGAAGAGCTTTACATGCAAGTCCGAATTCACCTTTGCACCAGCACCATCTGCCAAGAGCATCCTTTCTGTGAGACGGGACTTTGCCATTTCTACTGGGAGAGTTGCTGACCTCTGGCAACTTTGCGAACTGCTGCTCTGGAAAACACGGGCTCCTTTTCTTCTAAGTTGCTCTTCTTAAGATTGGACAAGGGAAAGTCACCTAAGTTAAAACCAGTTCCTTGCTGTTGGTGAGTGGGTGCATTTTATTCATTAAGGCAGTTTCCAAAGACTGAGAGAGGAGGGAGAGCTTGGCGTAGGTTTTGGCGAGCTGATGATGCACCAGAGGGGCTTGAAGTAGCCACCAGGTACTTGCTGCCTGTGGCAACATCTGGCAGAGAAGAGCCCTCTTATGCATATGTATCCTCCACCATGAAGGGCTTATTTGGTGTTTTCCATGCAAATGAAGAGATGTGAGAGAAGAGCAGCCCGGGGACCCTGCCACCCCTTCCTCCCCTCTGCAGCAGGGCTGCCTGGCAAGGGTTAACCAGTCTCCCCGGTGAGCAAGGTCTGGTGCTGAGCCTCTGGGAGATGAAAAGGGAAGCAAGCTATGATTGCAGAGCTGTAAAAGGTGGCATTTTGTTCTCCTGCTAACAAAAGCCAGGACTATTGTTGCCTCCGAGCTTGAAAGAGAGGTCACCGGTGGTATTAGTGCAGCTAATCACATAAGAGGCCGGGTGGGCTCGGAGTGCGGCGTCTGCTGCTGGCGGGGCTGAGACCAGCCACCCCAGGCTGTTCCCAGGCACAGGTTCCTCTTTGGTTACACAAAATGTCCGCTCCCCATCTCCTAATGCCTAGGCTATTATTAGCTGGTGTCACTCAGTTATCTGAGAGTGGCGCTTTTAGCTGCCATCTAAGTGCCTGACACTTGGGTTTACAGCAGATTAAATGAAATTTTGGGCTGGTTTGGCTTTATGGGGTGTAGACAAAAGGAGCAGCTGCTGTGGAAACGTAATCTGGCACCGATGAGTATGGGGAGCCCTAGCTGGTCTTTCACTCTGCCTGGGCTTGGAAGGTCTCAACACGCGGGTGACTCTTTTGGGAGTGGGTACCTGAAACGACATCCGTGGGAGTGTGGGCACCTGCATCTCCATCTCAATGCTGGGCCATGTCCCTACTAGCTAAAGCGTGTTGAGATGGAGAGCGTTTGGATGTGACCAGCTGGCAAGCACGCACACCAAACCGGTGCTTATCTTTAGAGTGCCTGTCCAAATGCTGTAGGGCAAAACTCATGATAAATATTATTTACTTATTGATGGGTCTGTTGGTTGCAATCCACTCCTTTTGCTGCAGGGCACATTTTTGGCTTATTTATTTTTGGCTAAAAAAGTAGCAGGCCTATGAGAAGATTCTGCAGAAGTTTATTATGCCCTAAAAGTGGATCAGGTCAAGGCCAAGTGCACCAATTTGTCAGAGATGTGACTGCTTTAATTGCCAACTGTCACTGCAGGTGGGTGGCACAAGGGATGGTGATCCCAAGTGGAAGATATGATATGTGGGAAAAAGGAGTTAAAAAACAGGGTCCACATTGGAGACCGGGTTCTTTTGGGCCAGCTACGGGTGGAAAAATTAGCTGATAGGAGACCTCTCCCCGCCATCTGCTGCTTGAAGGGCATTCTTAGACATCGGATCTAATATCACCTCTATCTTTAAAGTTAGATTGATAGGGATCAAGGACACCTTGCAAGATCAAGACGTGGCTGGCCCTGCTCCAAAACTGCTTTCTCAATAACCTTCCCCAAGAAAGGAAGGGTAGCGGCAGGCCAGTGGATGGCAAGGCTGTTCATGTCAAGAGATTTTTCTCTTTAGCTCAATGACACTGTTCCAGGGTGGCTGGCACCTTGCTTTCCTGAAGTGAGGCATCAGACTGGTCATCGCCCCCAAAACTTGAGGTGGTGGGCTTTGTGGGGCAGGAGAGCAATGTTCAGACCAGAGCTGATAGCAGCAGCTGCTGCGCACATTGCGTTGAGTCAAACTGGGTGGAACTAGCAGAAAAAAGCAGATGTTACAAAAGGTAATTGCAGTATTAAAATGCAGTCCCCCCTCTTGAATTTATTGGCGTATTTTCTTACGGCTTTGGGTTCAATGACTGGCCTAAGCAAATGTCAGTTTTCTTGTGTATCTTGGCATCAAGTGGTGTGCAGTTCCGTCAGGCTGGCCTGCGTCCTCTTGGAACATTGCACCCAGTTTGTCACCATACTTCCCATTTAATTGCCTCCTGGTGAGGGAGCGTGTCTCTGGCTGTGGTTTGTGTGTAGGGTGCATTTCAGGGGAGCATGCCCAGGTGTTGTAATGGGCATCTCTACACCTGTGGAAGGAGGTATGGTCTTGGAGGCTCTGGAGCCAAAGTTTTCAAGGGCAAAGTGGAAACATGTTTTCGGTTTCTCTGCCCAGCCCTGCTTTTGGGTTTGAGCTGGGCAACTGATTATCACACTGAATTAGTCACGTTTCAGTTTGAGGTCGGGAGGGTGGTGGAAGAAGGGATGGAGCCGTGATGCAGGCAGCTGTGCAAGTCTTGGTGTGGCAGGCTTGTTGCCCCTTGCTGCCTCTGATAAGTTGAAGACCTCCTTGAGCAATCCACAGGGACATGCAGCGACTCTGGCCAAGTTTTGGTCCTAGTGCCTTCCCTCATTCTCTGAGGGACTTCGGGAGAGTCACACATAATTGAGCTCAGCGTGGTGTTGGCTTAGTTGCAGGGGTACGATTTGGTCTCTTCATTTCAGCACGTGGTAGTGTGTTTGTCTGAAAGTTGAGATCTTTTTTTTTGGTGTGTAGTATATTTGCTGGAAGGTGTGATTGGGTGAATTCAGGTGCCGCTTCAGCTGGCAAAAAATAAGAGAATTTGAGAAAACTACTGGTCACTGAACCAATGTTTAATCATCTTCTATTTCATTTCCATGCTGTTTTGCCCTCTGAATTTTCTGTTTGGAAACTAAATGGAAATTCTATTTTATGTCCTGTGCTAATTATGATAAGGACCTCCTATGAAGGGGGTTAGGTTTGCGTTATTAATGTCTGCACAATGGTTTGACAGCCTCCACTGAAAAACAGTTATCTCCTTGCCTTGTCTTTGGTAGAGTTTTGTTTAGTGTTGTGGCAAGATCGATTGCCCTGTGCAGATCTGAGGTCTTGTATGGATTTCTGGGCGCTACTGTAGGTATACCTCGCCCATATGTTTTGCCAAAAGGAGTTTTGCATCAAAGTGGATAATGCATTTTAATAATCTTGACTGACCAATGGTATCGTTGCTTTAAAATGTATATTGTTAGCATTAAAAGTCCCCATTCCCTTGGTATTTTGCGAGTTTGGGATTTAATAGTAGGATTTTACCACATCCTAACGATGCCGCTCTCCATCTCAGTGGGGATTTGATTCCATAACTGTCATATCTACATTAGTCATTGGGGCTACAATATGTAAATAACCCAGTCAAATTTGAATTGTGTCTGCATAATTCACACCTCATGTCTGAAAAAAAAAAAAGTGCAGTGTTTCCTTAAATTAACAAAAACCTGTAATTATTTTCTTCTGCATGTTGAAATTGGAGAGAAAAGCATCTCCTTGAATTTTATTCTTTGTATAATTTGTTTTTGCTGTTGTTTCAGAATGATTTTGTAATATATTTGTTAGGAACTGGCAGCATCTGCTAATTTTCAGATCTATCACGATGATGGCAACATAAAAACTCGAGGCCAAAAGTGGGGCCAACACCTTATTTTCAAGCGTTCACATTTGTTTTGGTGCTACTGCTGCTCTGCTAGCAGAGGCATATGGTGTTCAGCATAAATAAGAGCATGAAAATTTGGTGCTAAGCAATCATTTCTGCTGTGTTGGGGTCAGATTGTGGAGACTTTACTCATCCCGGTAAGTATTAACAATCTTCAGAGAACAATGGCTGTAATGAGATTACCTGGGTAAGCGCTTATCCCATCTGGAACGAAGTTGTGGAGTCTGGACCCACTCATATTTTGGGAGAGAAAAGGGAGGGCTCTTTGTTCTGCAGGTCGCTATTCTACCTGGGCCAGCAAAGGGGAAGGGAACGTTGGGGACACCAACCCAGGCTGGCCACGAGTTAGTGCTGACGCCTTTTGAAGCAGTGGTTTAGCTGTATGTTGTTTTTCCCTGGATTAGCCATGCTGAGAAGGGGAAAAAGAAAAAAAAAAAAGTTGGTGTTTGAATGACGTTAACAAAGTAATTGACTATCAGTATCAAGAATTACTGCACAGCCATGCAGGGGACAAGTCAGAACATAACTTGACAAAACCCTGCAACAAAGGGCTGCTCAAACACACCCTTGAGCCCAGGGAGCTGTAAATTGAGCTTCGATCCCAATGAAATACTTTTAGGCTTTGAGTGTGTTTTTATATCTACTCGCAGCGATTCAGTGCCACACAGGAGGTGACTGAAGCCTCCGAAAAGAAGCAGCAAGCACCATGCTCTGCCGAGCACCGAGATCAGGGGTTTGTGTCAGTCCGTGGCAAAGCGGCTTTAGTCTTCACAAATCACACAGGGGTTCTCTCATGCCCATCTTGTTTTTCTTTCTGGCTGTACTTTTCTAAAAATTTGGGGAGGTGAAAAAGCTCCTCAGCTGTCTTTTAGTTGCTGTTTTTCTCACAAGGGAGAAACAAAAAGGGAGACCTTGTATCCTGCCATGTGAGTGCAATGATCTTTCTATGAGCAGCTCCACACCCATTTCTTCCTACAGGTTAGAGACACATTTTTGGCACTGGACACGGTAAGCGTTCCAACATGTTTTTAATCTGCAACTCTCACATCTTTAGAGGTCTGGTGTCATGGCTCTGGTTGCGTGCACATATTTCAAGGTACCTGAGTAGTGCAAAGTGCAAAATGTGGGTGAAGTGTGGTGACAAATTTAATCTGGTGGTAGGAGTTTTTTCTGCCTGTCCCTTGGTGATGCTTTCTCTGTTCTCAGATTTTTCCTTGTGACACTAGATGCCTCTTCTGGATTTTTGGGTGTCTAGCAAAATGCTAATGATAGCATCCTGTGATACTTATTGCATTTATTGCTAAATGCTGAAAGCTATCAACTGTGTTTGCTAGGCATGCAAAGTCAAATGTCTTCAGTTGTTCACTTTCTAACCAGCATACACTGAAATGATGAAACATGGTGGCAAGATCCACCAAACTCTTTCTGTTGACTTGGGTTTTGGATCAGGCTCCAAATCCTAATTTCATTCCTTCCCAATTTGCTGGAGATGTTGAGCATGTCAATTTATTTTTCCCTCTTCCTCTCCGGATGGATGGCACAACCGTAACCTGAATTCAAGCAGCCTCTTGATTTCTCAGATGCTTTCTTCTATGGGCAAACTGTAGGAGCAAATGCCCAGAGGGCACCCCCTAGGCCACTGGCTATGAGCTGTGGCTGCCACATGATGACTTTGACATCCAGAGATGCTGAGGTGGCTGCATCTCGCCTCATTTTGTGTTGAACTCAAATACTCTGAGGGGAGAACAGCGCCCGTGGTGGAGCGGTGGGTGGGGAGGAGGAAGCGAAGAGGAGATAGATGGTCCTTCTCTTGTTCAGGAAAGATTCAGTGGTTGCCTTTGGTCCTTTCACCTCTGTGGGCTGTGTAAGGGTCAGGAACTGGCTATTTTTGAGTCCAGTCCTCGGAAAATTAATAAAAGACAGTTTTGAGAATAGAGTGGATTAAAAAGACAACAGCCCCAAAGTACGGGTGGCAATGCTAGTACTTCCCAGAGGTNACATTTCCCAAACTGACAGTGTTTGGAGCACCATTAGGAGGAGAGTAGATGAATGACCAAAATGTAGGGGGAAAACAAATTAGGCAGTTCACGAGCTGCAAACAAGTAATCTACGGGGAATAACGAAAGCTTGCAGTTGCGAGGCAGTCCCTTCTCCTGCCCATTGCAGCGATGTTTGTAAATCAGAGTAACAAAATAGAAGCCCTTATTAGGCCTGTCTGACATTAAAGGTGCTTTTAGCCACAAAGTGTAGCATTGGCTGCTATAACATCAGACGGATGCTCGAACTACTCTGCAGCTCACTTGGAGATGACAGCAGTGCTGTGCCTTCGGGACTGGGTTGAACCCTCCTTGGGTATCATGTTTCTCCAGAGAGGGACCGTTTGGCTCCATAGGTTCACACTATGTTTTTCCCCATTTGTGTCTCTCTCTAGTTCTGCGTCCTGTGGCGTTGCTTTGTCCTCCTCTCCCTGCCTAACATCCCCTGCCCTCCACTCCCTCTGGGTACCCAGCACATCCCTTTGACCACTGGCATCTCCTGTCCCCCATAATCCTGTCTGTAGGGTCCCCGGTCTTGCCGAAACCCTCTTGGTTATCTGCTTCATCCTTTGCATGCAGGGAAACCTAACTGGCTGGTCTAGGTGCTCGTAAGTGAGCGGTATTATATTACTCCACATAAATGTCACATTAATGGAGCATTATAACCAGAAGATGCTCATAGATCACTCTAAACCATTTTAGGCATCTGCTACGCTTCCGCCACCTGCTCTTCACCCATTCGTTTGTATTTGGGATGGGAAGGACGCTGTCAGGAGAGTCTGGAGACAACTTGGGGGGGCATGGGAGGCTAGCATGGGACAGTGTGATGGAGCAACCCACCTCCCTGCTGGGACCTCAGTTGGTGCGAAGTCCAGCTCCACTGGTTTGTGTTGGCAATGCTGGAAGAGGTGCAGCAGCAGGGCACCAAGAGGGTGCACCATGTCTTGGCTTTGAAAGGGTGTTGATAGAAAGTGCTGACTTATCTGAGTTGGCTCAATGCCTTCTGAAAGTCCGGTGTAGGCAAGGGGGGAGCCCGCGCATTGGCGCAGCCGAAGGCCCACGGTGCCTCGTCTGTGACGGCTTTCTAGATCACACCATGTAACACAGCCCAACAAAGGGCCTTTAAATCCTAGTCAAGAAGACACACAATAGAAGGTCAGAGTTTAAAAGAGAAAGTGTGCCTCAGACTGATGTAATTCCCCTTCTCCCCCCTTTTCTTAGTGTGAATCCTTTGATATTTGAGCAGGGAAATCCTCTTTATCTGGAAACTCCACCTCCTCTTATCTCATACTCCCTCGAAAATGCTATCTGCTCTCCCGCCTTTTGTGCTTACCAACCCAGTTTGCAGTGAAAGCTTCCCCATGTGGGCACACCGCCTTCCCATCCCTCTCGCCCGGTGGGCACAGCAAGGCCCAGGGCTCGATGTGGGAGCTCGCTGTAAGTAAACACCCTCCAGCTAATGGCTCCCTCGGGGAGACACACTCACCTGTCACGGTCAGCATCCTGGGAGCAGCGAGAGGTTGAACCTCCAGGTAACATCGTTGAGGTGCCCCAGCCAGTCATAGCAGTAGCTGGACTTGGGTCAGTGTGGGAGTAACCTTAGAAATGGGGTGGATTATTTTCCCAGTCAAATCCCTTTGCTCAGCCCGAGTTTAGGTGGATTGGAGCAGCTTCCTCTTTGGAGCTAGAGGAGCCCACAGTCGCAGGCAAAGAGGCAAAAATCCGTTTGCAGACCAAGCACAGTGGTGCTGGAGCTCTGCAGAGTGTGGAGGACAGCAGTGTGCTGGGAAGAAGTGACCCTGTGGGAGGGAAAACCCATCAGACATCGATCTGCCTTCCCCCATGTCTCTACCTGTGCTACCTGGTTTGAGGAACACTTTGTCACCTACTTTGCATTTGCCATCTGGTACATGGGCCACTCTCTTGAGTCTTGTATGTCATCGTGGACCTTTGCAGGTCTGCAGATGAGGCAACCTTAACCTGTTGTGATGCTGCCCTCTCAGCAGTGGCAAGCAAATGACAAGGCATAGGTGGTGAAGCCTGCCTATGCAATCTTTTTCATAAAAAGTACAAAACTAGCCATGCTAAGTCAGACCAGAGTCCACCTGAACCAGCATCCTCTTTCTGGACTGGCTGGAGTGGGAGCCCTTGGAAGGAGCAGAAGACATAAAGCAGGCAGGGAATTACCTGTCCCCTGCTGTGCTTTCCTGTCTTTCCTCTCTGTCATCGTGGGTTGGACTAGAGCATCCCTGACTCTCCCTGGAGCTTCTGCCTGTCCCCTCTGGTTACTCGCATATATTTTGCCTGAACTGGGACTTGGGAGGTTGCATTACATCGACGATTGCATCAGATGAGTTGTGTTTCTTAATCTCTGTGCAATGGGCTCCAGTAAGACTTGTTAGCGCTCTTAATTTGTTGTAATAAACAATCACAAAGCTGGGAAAAAGGCATGCACTGTGTGTATGCTTGAAGCTACTGGGTGTCTCTGTGGGGCTGCGACAGCTCTGGACTCAAAAGAGCTTCTGTTCTTCTCCTGCTCCATGGAAAATCAGATCACAGCTCTGACCCACGCTGTTGGTAGTCACAGAGGACCAGGCTCTTCCTCACAAGCAGGTATTCACTTGGCGTAACTTGGTGGATGTCAGTTGGAGTTTTCTTAATATATGGTACTGTGAGGCAGCACAGAGATGTGCCCAATGCATTTTTGAGTGTGGGAGACGTTGGGTACTGGGTATCTGTGCAGATGTCCAGCTGGAGACAGCGACTGCTAAGGTGATAGCCAAGGAGTTTTCTTCTTTCTGCATCCAGACGAGCAAGTGAATCATCTGTAGTCACACCTAAGGTAACCCTTGGGGTATAAATCAGTTGAGACTGGCCTGGCCAATTTGCACCAGCTGATGTTCTAGCCCTGAAGGCTCATCCCTGAAGTCAGATGGGAATGATGATCAAATTTTCCTCCTTAAACCATTAAAAGTGACTTTTTGAGTATGTATGATTTTGTCATTCACATTGCTCTCTCCCCTCCTGTCAGCCCCCAAACACTTGGGGCTTGGGCAAGAATTTGTGGCACTTTTTAGCAGTGACTTGCCATCTTTCCAGGCCACTTCTGTGCTCCTGCACTTCCAGCTTCTTACAAGCTGGAAAAGAGCTTGGCAGTGAGAAGGCTGTGTCCGTGAAATAGTGCAGAGTGGAAGGAAATTGTGTCATTAATTGTGCAGTTAATGTCGATTGCAATTCTTGCAGCCTTCAGGTCCAACCCGGATTAGCACTCCCTTAGTTTAAAATAACAAAAAGGGAACTGTCAGAAACAGAGCAAAAATATTAGCATGATGAAACATGTTAACAGGTAACCATTAGCACTTTATGTCTGCATGAATAGTGTCTTTAAGTGTTTTATTGGTAGCAGAGCAGGGAGGATGGGCAGAAAATGGTATTCATTTTCAAACTGGCATGTTGCTTTAATTGCACTTTTTTATTGTCATCACCTGTCAGGAAGGATGTCTTCTCAGTCAGAGTAAGCTCTGGGCTGGGGAGGTGGCCTTGGGACAGGGCTGGGTTTCAAGTTTCTTCTGCTAGAAAAAGAAGAAAGGAGCAGGTTGTCTGGACAGGACCTGTTACTGCTTTTACTTTGCTGTTTTAATGTGTGAGAGAGAACCTGACTCTGAAAGAATGGTGAGGGATAGCTGTGGTGTGGAGCAAAATGTGAGTGTAACATTGAAGGAGGTGCTGATCAGTCCAGGTGCATGAGATTTTCCTGCTGCAGATCACAGAAAAATCAAAACTCTTTTGAGTTCAGCTCATGGTTGCACTGATGCTTTGCTGGTTGCTGTTCGGCTGATCATTGATTGCGATTCCCAAGCAGCAGCATCCAGCAGTTGCTGCTTCAGGGAATGCTAGACATTTATTTGCAGAATTAAAACAGAAAGAAAAAAATAAGAAAAAAAAACCCAAGCCAGGGAGGAAAGTGGCAAATATTTGCACCAGAAATTAAGGAAAATCCTTTTGGGTTTGTTGATAGTGTTGAGGACTGTGGAGGAGAGGCCATTGCTGCTCCCCATCAAGCACTGGCACATGCCAGCTCTGATGAGTGGAAGTGATTTCCACATTGCTTGAGCTGTGTGGTTTTCCCAAATAACCCTGAGACCCGGCGCAGCCCTGTCCATCTCTGTTACCATCCAGTTGGTGCTTCCTCCAGCATGTGAAGCTCTCTGGCATCCTTGTTCTACCAACGTGGAGATCCTTGGGAAGAAATAGTATCTGTGCCATTTCTGGCTCTTATGGACCCTTCACATTGTGTCCCTTGAAAAACATGCCTTGTGGGTGTTTAGTTTGTATCTCGGCAGCTGGCAGCCTGTCTTGTTTCTGGAAATGTCAGACCCTGCCTCGTTATTGACCGCGTGGCTGGGTCTGCATGTCTCGCTGCTGGCGAGGAGCTGGCCTGGGGTGAAGCCTTTCTTCCACCCGCCTCTCTCTGCCTGTTTTCAAGCCTGTGTGTGGATGAATGTGAGTTGCCTCCTATTTCCTATTTATGTAAGGTTTTTTGGGGGAGACAGCCCACTAGCAGTGCCCACTGGCAGCTGATGTTCTAGGTTGGTTCTCCATGAATAAAGAAGCACTTAACGGTTGCTCAACTACTGTTGGAGATTTGGGGTTTCTTGTGAGGTTTTGCTCATGGGTACGTGTGTGGGCATGTGTCTGGCTGTGGGAAGGGACATGCATTGGTGCCCACTGTGTAGCCTGAAAGCCTTGAAAATCTCTGCCCTGGGTGCAAAATGTGCCTTCCATTCTGCATTCCTTCCTTTCCTGGAGGAAATGTGACAGCGCTGGCAGTCGTAGCATGTGTCTTGTTCTTTTCTTATGGGAGCGCTAGATTAATGGCAAAAACACGGCCTGGATGCTGCTCTACGGTCTTCAAAAAATCTGTTTGTTTGTTTTCCCCCCCCTCTGCTCTGCTGCGGCCTTTCTGCCATATGTTTTCAGATGGCTGAATTCTTGCAAGGCGGTAGCAGGGTTTGCACCTGGGCAGCTGAGGGCTGTGTCCCACGCCACCTTCCCTCCCAAAGCTGTGCTGCCAGCTAAAATGCTATTTTCATGCCCCCAGATTTTACAGGATTTTTAACTCTGTGCACTTCACTAGGTTTCAACTTTTTCAGCTCAAATCTAAGCAGCTTTAATCAACGTAAACACTTGTGGTGAGTGTACGTTGCTGCATTTAATAAAGGGTGAGCTTTCCCCCCACCCCCCTTTTTCATTCTTTTCTTCTTTCTTTTCATCCCTTATTTTGCATTCTGCTGCGCTCAATGAGCATTTAATCCCTGCCCTTCTGTCTGTTGAGATATTATGTTTTTTTAATAGTGCTTGTTTATGACTAAGGTCAAAGACAGTATTTCAGAACAAAAATTAGAGTTAGTTCATAATTGAGTACATATGTATGTTACTGTTTATTTTTATAGTTTGCTAATTTATTTTTAAACAGCTCGGTTGAGCCAACATGTTTATAGGTCTGTTTATCACATGTCTTGCCAGTCGGAGTGCTAAAAGACACATGCTTTTCAATAGCACAGATCTGAAGTTAAATTAGATAATACCGCCAGGTAGCAATTTAATTACATTAATTGAATGTTTAGGTTGAAATGTAGTTTTGCAAAGGCTATAATGGAATACATTTATAAGTGTCTGCATATAAATCTTGGCATTTAAAATGTTACTCAAGCCTGCTGGCGGGGAAATGGAACTCCATGGAGTGTTTTTGAGGGAGAAATAGGGTACTTTGCCATGAGTACCAAAGCCTCTGCCTGCAGCAGGAGCTCAAGGGGTGTTACCTGGCTGGGCGGCTGCGTGGCCGGATCCGGTACACTGGGGTCCGAAAAACAACCGCCCCTGTGGGTCCTGATGGGCAGATAAGAGGTGAGCTGGCGCTTTGCAGTAGGGCAGAGAGCTGTGTGTTAGTCAACGTGGAGAAAATGTTTGTCCTGCTGAAACCAAGCCCTCTCAGTCATGCACCGAGCAATTTCCCAAGCTTGCCAGCTGCCGTACCGGATTGTACCTGCGGGCTCTGGCCGTGGGCTGCCTTCCCCAGCCAGGGAACTGCAGAACAGCCTTCCAAAGCCAGCTTGGAGGAAGCGCTGCTGAGAGGAGAAGCTGTGAATGAACCATGCTCTCCAGCCCGGATGGGGATTTAATCCTCAGTGTAAACATTTTCAAATAATGTATTGTCAGGAGAAGGAGAGGGAAAATTCCTCAGTTTGACAGTGCCCAAGAATAGCAGGCTTGGTTAGGAAAGGTCAGGAGAAACTGCTCTGGTGCTGCTTGGTTTTGCTTACACCGGTGGCTTCTACTTGCACCCATTTACAAGGAAAATATTAAAATTCCAACATTTCTAGCAGGATTGGGGCTGGGCTCTTTGCAGCTCCCTTGTAGGATCCAGAGAGCTGGGCGAGTCTGGTTTCAAAAGAAAAAAATCATATAAATAAAAGGAGCAGGAGGTCATAGGTTGATTTTTATCAGGGCTCAGGGGTAGATAAGGGTTAACCAGAGGAAAGTAACAGCTTGTCTAACATTCTTGTGCCACCATGGGTGATCTCCTTTTGGGAGCCTGCAAGCTGAGAGGGGTGGAGGAAGAAGAGGGGGATATTCAACACCTAACCATACCAGGCAGTGGAAATAAGGTGGTGGTGAACAGACCCCTGGCATTTCTCAGGCTCTTGTATTGCACAGGCCAGGAAGAATGCATTGGGCTCAGCACTGGGATATATCTGTCTGTTTTGTACATATACTTGGGGCGGAAGGGGGGGAGGAGCACGGACAACATGGATGAACTTGGAGCCTCTCCCGGTGCTTATCTGGCTTGGGATGGTCAACTGAGGTGGTTTTTTTCCCCCCCAGATCACACCTTTGCTGAGTAGGTGATCTCTACAGATACACATCCCCAGTCAAGACATGGCTGAGGCAGAGCCTGAAGACAACAGGAATAACTGCACAAGTCCAGGTCACCACAGACCCTCTCTGCACGATCCAAGGCTTTAGCTGATGGCTGAGGAGTAGTCATGTTCTTCATTGCTTTCTCTAGTGTGTTGCTTTTCTACTCAGGCTTTGCTTGGATCCAGGTTTCATGCTGCAACCTTTCACACACCTGGGCACTCTTTGGGAGCTCTACCCCAGCCTTGCTGTGCTCTGGTGGCCCTAGCCAAACGTCCCCACCAAACTTGTCCAAGGCTGCCTGCAGGACCCGTCACTGCTTTGGGCTCCTGTGCCTGCAGCGGGGCTCAGAGCGTGTCTGGCACGCTCCGGGGTGAAGCCTTCCACTTAGTTTCCCTTGCAAAGCACCTGGTAAAAATGCACACAAACTCATCACTGCACTGAACTCAAAATGGCAAATGGGGTCAGCTGGGGCTTCTCCTCCAGGCAAAAGTCCTCATGTAGATACAGCCAGTGTAGTGCTCTTGGCTAATGCAAAACACCTGCACAGATGAAAAGAAGGGATTTTTCTGCTTGTGGAGACTAGGTGAAGTTTCCCAATCCAAGCAGTAGATTTCCATGCCTGTTCAAGAGGTTTTCATGAGTGTGGCTTCACTAATGGCTGGGATTGAGGCAAGGCACGGGTGCAGACACAACGTGGACTAGCAGAAGTGGATGCCATGGTCCATGCTTGCATGCACTGAAAGAATTAGTAGGTGAAGAGGTGTGTATGAGGAGTCCATAGGAACACTGACACAGTTCCTGGTGACTGGTCTCACTGTTTAAGCAGTGGGTGCTTGATTCTTCCTCAAGCTCTTTTTGCCTTATCAGCTTTACTATGCCTCTTGTTTCTCCCTGGTCTTGAAGGGCTGACACGTGTTTCCAGGTCTGTGCCAAAGGACAAGTAATGTTGAAAGGTGGGTTCTTGATTTGAGGTGCCCCAGTGAGCCTGCAATTTGGGATGGTTGCGGGTGGCATTTTCAGAAAGACAGACTTCCTAGAAAGCCCCCAGGATGGAAGAATCCAAGAGCTCCAGTTTCTTCTCCATCATCTCCATTTTCATTTCCATCCTGTGCATCCTGATGGACCTCTGTGGCCAGACCTGGCCTCATGGGCCAAACTTCTGCTGATGAAACACAGCACAAAGTGATTACTGGACATGCACGTACAAAAATATTTAACTCTGTTAACAGCATTTGCTTTCTTTTCCTCTTGCTTTCCCCACCAATCTATAGCTGGTTCTTTGAGGGCCTGATTTGCATGCAAATATGGGGTGGCTGTTTGTCCGCTCCTTTGGTAACTTGTGACTAACTGTCTTAAAGTGCTAGTCAGTGGGGTTTTCCCACCCCCTATCTTTTTAGCTGCAAATAAGTGACTGATTTATTTTTTTTGTCTTACAAAACCTCACCTCTGGCCTGATACCAACCAGGGAGAGTTTCTGCTGCAAAGAAAAAATTGTTAAAACCGGGGGGTTTCAATGAAAGTCTCAACGTAAAACTGAAGTTACAGCAGCCACCACCAGGTGATTACCATAATGCTGAGTGCTTATTGCTCTGCTCAAGGTTTCCAAACGCTTGGGAATGATTCCAGCTTGTTTGGGCTCGGGAACAAAACCTCTCTGAGATGCCGCAGCCAGGGTGGAAGGGATCCAGGGAGCGGTGGGAAGCAACACAGCACGGTCCCCATGCTGAAGGCTTGTTTTAATGGCTAAAGCTAACAGAGCATCCATAGCGTTGTGGTAGGAATGTTGCAGGCTGAGTTCAAAACACTTATTTAAAAATGATCAGTCATGGCCTAAAAGCTGCCTTGCTTACTTGTGTTGGGAAGGAGACCAAGAAGTAGGAGTGCTGTGTTAAGAATGCTGAAGTGGTACCTGGTTTAGGATCAGGTTCCAGGCATCTCCCTTTGCCTCTGATCTGCTGTCATCCTTGTGAATGAAACCATCACTGTCGACAAAGTTGGTGTCCTAGAGAACAGCTGCATACACTTTTGGGGCTCACAGAGGGTTATGCACCCTAAGGCACGAGAGTTGAACACAGGATCAGATAAATATGCTCTGCTGGTTGTCTTCTACTCTTCATTTCATTTGCAGTGGGATCTGTGTTTGTGAAGATCTTTTTTTCCCCAGTCTTTGAGGGCAGTCCACTTAAAGAACTCATGGAGCTGTATTTTCTTTATAGTAATGAGGCAGCGTGATGTATCAGTCGTGGGAAATATGATAGACTTGGGAGACCCTAGGAGGGTAGAAAATTACTTAATTTACTTTGTGTGCAATAGTCTTAATTTTCAACTATTTGAACAACTGATTGCTGGGGCAATCATCAGATCTTCAGAGTTAAGATGTTTCCTGCTGGAACGGAGCATTAGCTAAATCAACGATGGCTGGGGATGGCAAAACGGAGCGATTGTGCGTGTCCATCTGAGGGTAAAGAAAAGATTAAAATGAAATCTCTGAACCTGAGTGGCAGAGCTTTTTATTTTCTGGGAAGGGTGAGGCGGGTGAAGCTCACCTGGCTGGGTGGGGAATTACTTGTGTAGCTCTTGTGGGTCCGGTTTCCTTATGGGTGGGTGAGAAGCCCTCTGCTCTGTGATTCCCCTGGTATTTGCTCATTGTGAGTAAAAGTGATAAAATCTAGTGGTGGAATTATGTTATGTCTTGTGTCCTTTCTTTCCAAATTGGTAATAATCCTGTGTGTCTTTGGCCCATTTCACGCAGACGGAGGGATGGATTCTTCTCTCCCTTTTTTTGCGAGCAGCTGGCTGAAGCAAATGGGCCTTCAGTAAAGGGATTAGAAACTGGTCCTTCGTTAGGGTCAGGTGTTGCAGTCCTAACTGCAGCGGTGCTGTGGGCAAGTCTTGAATGAATCACTTGAATGAGTTTTGCCGTTGATTGGAACGAGAGATGCCTTGCATAGGTACCTGCTCATCAAGAAACTGGCGGTTTAGCTTGTGGGGATGGAAATAACAGCAATGTAAGTGCAGGGAGAAGAGCCCACTTGCGTGAGGAAGGGAGATGGAACCTGCTTAATAAATTCATCAAGAATGAGCTTGTGCTAGAACAAAAACGACAGGACTTTTTGTTATGAAAACTGTATATGCCACTGAGAAAAAAGTATTTGTAATTGTTTAGAAAGGAAAATGGGCGTGAATATTAAGAGAACTTCTGCCTTTCTGTGCCAGCGGAAAACGAGAAATACAGTGTGAAAGTATTTTCTTATTAAAAAAACCCACAAAACTGGGCTATAAAATGCAGTACTAATTTCTAAAGGCTGAGAGCTGCATGAATGAGAATATTTAATTACAGTGGCAAAGTACAAACATTTCCTAGCAAGCATTCATTGGGTTAATAATAATTAATTAATTACTTGGCTAAAATGTGCATCCTGCCCGTGTTCTTTTCGCGGGCTGGAAATCTGATCCCACTTTTTATTTTATTTTGCTGACAGCCGCCCAGCAAGTAGGGAGGGTAGAGGATGGAGACTATTTATATAAACAGAGGCTTTATGTTTCGCCGTGTAGCTGGGGTTGCACGGTTTTGGTTAGCAGACTTCTGCAAACGGAGGCGAGGACTTGCAGCGCATCAGCTGATTCAGGGGGACCGAGTATCTGACTGCTACAGCGATAAGTGTCTGTACAAATATTTATACAATCCCGATAGTCTTTTGAATTGCATTATTACAACACAAAAAGCTGTCAGATTTCCAGGCTTTCCGGGGCGTACTTCTCACGGCTCGCATACATTTTGCCAGCGGACGCGGGCGAGCTCCACTCCCGCTCAGAGCTGGCTGGACCCGTGCCATCGCCCAGCCGGGAGCGGGAAGGTGCTGAGCCCCTGCAGCACCCAGCCCGAGCTGATAAGCCCCGTGGAGAGCCTGGCTATATTAGTTCAGGCTTAGCACTGAATTTATGCAATGGTGTGGCACAGGGCTGACTCAGAGCAGCCATGGAGTGAGATTGTGGGCTGAACGAGCTCAGGGCCACATGCGAAGGCAGGGCTGGAGAGGTACCCCCCATGCATTTGAGAACCACGTTTTTAATGCCAGGCTGCAAATTCCCATCTTGTCCTGGCATGCTGCTCCTCCCCTGGGTCCCTCGCACAGGGTCTGACCCCAAGTCTGCAGCTGGTTGTGGGAAGCTTCCTATTGACTGAGCATTGCATCAGCCCCCGTATAGGAAGATGACAGTTGTCACTCAAAAAGAGAGATGAGGAGGCTGCGGTGGCTTGTGTACAGGTGGGATGCAGAGCCAGAGGGAAATTGATTTGGACCAGGCAAAGAAGAGAACTCATCTTGTGCCTTTTCTTTTAGTCCAAATATTCATGTAGGTGAGTAGCCCAACATTGCCAATATGTATGGTTCGATGGTGATTTTCACTGCATCTGTGATTTTTCTCAAAGCTTTCGTGGAGCCGTGGGATTACAGGATCCTACTGGCACTCTGGGATGAAACTTGAAAAAAGGACTTCAGTCCCACTTCAGACCAAATGTTCGCAGACAAGGTTCACACCGCTTGCTGCCGTGAGGCCAAAGGGATTATTCCAGATCTACAAAACCAATAAGAGTTTGAGTCACTGATAGGGAAGGCTGGAGGCTTTATTGAAGTTCCTTGAATAGATTTAACACCTTCGGTGGGAAGAAGTGGCTGTCCTGTAGTGGGCTTGGAGAACACCAGTAGCTGCTGCAGCCCTGGCAGAGAAAGCCCTGTGTTTTCAGAAGCTCATAGTGGTTGCATGTTCTGTCGCACACTTATTTGTAAGATTAGGAGTTTGGAAAACGTTTGCAAGGTTCTGAAACTGGAGTCTGGGGCTGCTGCGGGCCTTCTGGTGTCCTTCAGTGTCAGCTTGGGCTAGTTTTGGTTTGTAGGGGTGAGCATGTCTTCCAACAGCTGTGAGTGCATCTCCAGAGGTTTCAAAGGAGTGGGCTCTTTACTTCCAGTGCAGCAGTTGTTTGTTTTTAGGGCATGTTTTCCCCAGGGAAAGAAGAGTAGCGATCCTGTGATCAAAGAAACAAAGCACATTGCTGCGGAATTTCTGCCTAAGAGTATTTAAATATAAGAAACACAAACATGGTGTATAATTTATAAATGTGTCTTGTATGCCTCAGCTCTGGCCTTCTGGAGCAGTGTCCAAGATGCCAGGTTCAGCAGCTGGTGCCCCGGCAGCCTTTTACGTTGGGTGGCAGAGAGCAGTGTCCATCCTCTGTTGCAGCCCATTGCCTGGGACCCATGGCTGTGCAGCGAGAGCAGGGCCACGAGGTGATTTCATCCACATCCCCAGCTGCAGTCATCCCCTCCACTGCTGCAAACACGCTGGTTGGATGGGTGAGCTGGATGAAGAGAAGGATTGAGGGAGTCAGGGAAGGAGAAATGGCCTCTGATGCTCCCGGTAAGGAATAAAGCCCAGTTGGCTGGTTAATTTGCTGGGAATGCTGTGTTGGCCCTGCCCCTGCAGCACCCAGCACCACAGCATCCCTGCTCACCCAACCGGCCAGTATCGCTGGGTAGACAACACACAGCACAGCAATGTGGTTAGCCAGATAACAAGGGCATTAGCCCTGTTTTTCTGATCATATTCTAACAGGAATAGCCCCATTCCTAAAATTTCACCTGCCCATGCTGTGTCAAAATATCTCCTTTGGCCGTGAGATGTGAATTGCTGCTGTGCCTGGCTGCAGTGGATGGGATGGGGTAGCTCCCCTCCCTCCGCACAGGGTTATTTGAGCTGTTGTGGGACAGCACTATGCTTGGAGAGGTTTTGCTGGGGCAAGAATCATTTAGGCTGGTTTTCTGGAAGTGATGGGGTTGCATTTAAAAATGCTTAATTGGGGCAGGGGGGGCTGTGTTTCCCTGACAGCCTCTTTTAACTTCCAGCAGGAATGTGTTCTACAACTTCAGTATCCCAGCTTCAGAGCAGGCAGACGGAAACAGTAAGTGCTAAGGGCAAGTTTAAGGCAGCATTATTCATTTCACAAAAATAAGACAATGTCTGTGTTGTGTGTTGCTGTATGTGCAGTGTAGCTCTGTGCACCAGAAACATTTTGTTTGGTGTCTCACAGGCAGCGTAGCTGGAATGGGCAGGTTTTGAAGCAGTCACCTGTCCCCCTGACTGTTTCCTCTAGTTGCAGTAGCTCTATCCCTCTCTGGATGGGTGCAGTGGCATGGGACATCCTCATCTTGAGAGCCGCAAGTGACTGTAGAGACACACAGGTTTGGAGGGCTTTTAAAAGCTCAGCTTTGGAGAAGATGGGAAAGTAAGTGCACAACTGCTTAAAACTATAGGATGTACAGCACAAGCGACGTGGACTTGTCCGTGTTTGTAGCTGGTTACAACCTGCATTGGTCTGATCCTGGTCACCCACGTGTCCTACTGAATTGGGCAGGTGCTGCCAGAGCTGCTGCAAGAAGACAGGTCCTCCCCTTCAGCTCCTGTTTCAGTGTTCTACAAGTCTTTCTCTCATCCGTGTAGAAGCTTGGTGGTGGTGGGATCGCTCTAGAAGCTTAGACAGCAGCAAAACTAGCAGGTTGGCAGTGTCCAGAGGGACGCATCCTACTCCGAAAGCGAGGGACCAGCAGATTGCCCCAGGGTTGGGGCTGTAGCCTCGGCACTCAGTGAACAGCACCAAAATCTACACCTCTGCCTTTGTGGTTTGTCCCTGTGTACTGGCATTCTGCAGATACCTTATTAAAGCACCTGCACCAGTACTTCTGTGGAGTAGAAATGAAAAATGTACACACATGCTGGCAACCATACATTCAGTTATTAAACACTGTGAGCAGCCTCAGAACCAAAATGGTAAATAAGCTTTAGAAAATTTCCTTTAATCATGTCAAAAGCTTTTCTTCTCCTTAGATGGTGACCAGAGCACGGGTGCAGGGGGAAGGACTAGCGTTGCTTCGGCTGGTTTCTCCATCTCTAGCTGGTGCAGGGGGTGATGATGAGTGCTCCTGGGGACAGCTCAGCGACGAGTCATCTGGGATGTGCCGTTCAAGAGCTGAGCATTAAGTCTTGTGAGGAATTTTAACGTCTCTGTATTACAAGCATCTTGTAGCAGTAAGGTGTGCCTGGGGCAGACAGGCGGACAGGCGGTAGGATGCTGCCCCCACCAAAGCCCATAGGGAGCCTGCAGCAGACCCAGCTGCTGCCCAACGCCTTGCCTAAACGGGCAGATGTCAACGTTGCTCAACGTGATGCAGACCCGAACGTCTGTTTATTAACGGATAAGATGGTCAGGCCGGGGTACGAGGCGCGAGCCGGGCTGTGCAACTCCTGTGGTTTCCAACTGTACTTATCGAGGGAGGGGGCTGCCTGCCCAGGGAGGGTGTTTCCTCTAATCGCCGGCTTCACGTGCCAATGGCAGGCAGATGTGCGGGGGGCAAAGGCGAGGCGTTTTCATAACAACCGCTTTTTGCCGGGCTTGGGGGAAGGAGTCATCCAGGACAAGGCCAGGGAATTCAGAAGCAGCGTTTTGCTCAGCATATACCTTGAGAAAGGTTAGATAGTGGGGACCTCACAGCCCCACCCCCTTGGCCATTAATTTGCAGTGCAGAAGGAATCGACTCTATTTCCTAGCAGTAAGTTTAGCTCCAAAACCCCTTCCCCAGATCCTTTAGAGGCTTCTTCTATTGTCTGTCTGAGACCGTGAGATGGTCACGGGCTCAATTTAACAGCATCTCTCCCGCTTATCAGACTATATAGTAAACATGGCTTTTAGGGGGGGGGATTTTTTGGGGAGGGGTGCGAGGCAGGCAGTGAATGGGGAGGCCAGACACCATTGTCTGGCAAGAATGCGAGTCCCCAGGGGTGAGCGCGCCTGGGCTCGCCTTCCAAATTGTCCCTGCATCAATCCCCCCTCCTTTGCGGGATTTCCTCCTCCAGCCGGGGTTTTGTTTCGGAACAAGCGTTGGTCAAACAAGCTTTTGTTTGCGGTCAGTCACTTGGCACACATACACCACTTCTGGTGGGGGACAATGAGGAAGCTGTTTCGGGGGCAGCTGCGGTGGGACTGAAAGGGAATACTGATGGAAAAAGGGCGCGGGGAGGAAATAGCTGGGTGGAAATCAGTCTGCATGCTGCAGCTAGGTTGGGAGGGTGGCAGGGAGTCCTTCGATCCTGCTGCCTCACCCGGCTCGCCACCTCGTGCTGGCTTGTGTTGCTTTTCCCCCAGGATACCCTGCTTTGGACCAGGAAGAAAGTTGAACAAAATATTTGCGATGACGCATCTAAAAAGCTTTCTTTCAGGAAGAAGTAAACCATTTATGGCAATAACAGAGTTTAAAAGGAATTATATAAGTGAGACTGACTTCTTTGTCAGCAAAAATTGCAGCAAAACCTGTTCATAGATGACATTACCTAAATGACATTATGTACGTATGTCCTTTCTTTCACATTTCCTGTAATCCTGTTACGGCATTGTCCCATTACCTCAAGCACTGTCATCTTTAAATGCTGTCAGATCTTAACTGGATGGCCAAGGACATCGGAAAAGGATCGAGGTGAAGCTGATGGCAATTTCAGACCTGCTGTATATACGGCTGTCTCCCAGCCTGCCCCTGGAAGGGGTGTTTTCTGATAAAATATTCAGGTAAAGCGATGATTTGAGGACTTTTGCATCTTTTGTGGAGCTGCTGCTCATCATCACGGTGTCCAGCACCCTTTTTGGGGAATGTGGTGGGGTCGGGTGCAGATGGGCTGTAGAGTGCAGAGATGCTTGAGATGGCAGATACGAGCCGTGTGCTTGCTAGTGCTTGTTGGAAAGTGCTCCCATCCCTGAGAAAATGAAGACCTGGAGGTAAGGGGCTGGAAAATGTCCCTTTTGGACCATGGGCCACGCTTCTGCTCCTTGTACAGCCTTTGTGGCATTAATGGCCATTTGCAAAGCATGCTGATCTCCTTGGACTTGAGGTTTGCAACACCTTGGTGTTCATTGTGTTTGACATTACTGCTCTTAATGTATTGTTGCTAAAAAATTAAATGAGGCCAATTTCTTTCACTCTGACCACAAACGTGGCAAAAGCACTACGAGACGTGGCATCAGATGGGAGGATTGCGACTTCTGCTGTTTACCTGCTGAAATATTCAGCACTCTTAAGCCTGGTGAGCAGGAAGAGTTGGCGTTGAAGGAGTAGCCTGTTTCAACTGTCAGCCCTTCTCGTCAGGTTACGATAGTGATGAGGATAATCACCAGCTCTGGGGGCAGAAACTGTCATTTTGTTATCTCTGGGGTGCAGGGTCGTGCTCTGAGGGGCTTCGATCCCCACTGGAGGCTGCTGGACCTGGCTGCAGTGCAAATAATGGTAGCCCTGAACCTGAAGCACTGCAGACTAAAGTCTGTGGTCAGGCATGCAGAGATGTATCTGGTTGCCTGTCTTTGGCCCCATGGGCTGGTTTTCCCGAAAGGCAGAGGTGCCTTGTGGGAGACTGTGTGGGCAGCAAGGGAAGCGATGCCGGTAGGGATCGGCACGTGGCTCTCCAATGAGTTGTCCTGGCTGCGTGGATGTAGAGGTGTTGCTGGTAGGTCACAGAGTGTGTTGTGTCCTCCTGTGCACCGGGATGTACAGCAGCATATGTGGGCTGACTGGGCTAATGTAAGCAATAGAGGATGGAGGACCCAGCCTTCTGTCCAAAGAGATGAAGAGCCAGAAAAGGAAGACCTTGGACTAATGCGAGGGTTAGACAGCAGCAAGGCTCAGAGTTTAGTTCCAATGATACTAAAGATCAGGGCTTGGATTCCCAGACCTTCCTGCTGAAAAATAACAGCGGAACAGCCCACGGAGTAAGGGGGCATTTGTCCCAAGAAAGGGTGTTGCGATGTGACTGTAGACTATACAGAAAATTATTCGCTTAATCAGGTGAGGTTAGGGTTTTTTTATTGCTATCTGTTACTGGTATCTAAGTGTTAGCAGTTACAACATTTAATTGCATTTCCCTGTAAGAAAATGCTTATCTTGCTAAAAGACGGAATTCTCTACAATCTCTACAATCCATTTCATACGCTTTAAAACTCTCGTTTCTACTTCGTTCTTTACCATCAGTGCTATCTTAATCCATCCTCCAAGGGCAGTCCTCTGGTCTTATCTTTCTCTGATCCAAGACTGTGAGTGGGCAAAAGTCTCCATGCCACGTCTTCCCAAATGAGTGCTGTCCTTACCTGCCAGTGGCCCTGCCCCCTTCTTTTGCATGGGGGAAAAATGACCCGCAAGATGTGCTGGAGCCATCTCGTCTTCCTTTGCATCCCACAGCTCCCATCGGGGCTCTTCCTGGAGAGGTCTCAATCCAGCGCTGCTAAATTCACTACAGTTTGTGCATTGCTGCCCTGTCTGGCTACTAAACTGATGCTTTTTTGGATGCTGGAGGAGAAATTTTCTCCTTTTAAAATCTCTTAATAACTGTAAAAGTGGTAACTGCACTCAGTTCACAATTTTTTTTTCAGTCATGGCTTGGCTTTTTTTCCCCTATAGGCACAGGAACCATTTACAGCCAAAGTGGACCGAGTTTGCAATTTATTAATCTCTCCCTTGCATGTGGCTTGAAAAGAGACACCATGCCTTTATCAAAAGCCAGGCTAGCACAAAAGCCTATGCAAAATCATCATCAAATCCTATTAGAGGTGGAAAATATCTCTTAGATCATCTCATTCATTTCCCTGCCAATGCTAGGCTGTTCCTGAGAGTTAATTTTCTAGTGTCTGCCGCCAACTCCCTGTGTGACTGCAGGTCTGTCATCTTGCCTTTGGGTTGTCACTGTAACTTCCACTTGTTTCCTTGCATTTCCAAACAAGCCTCGGTTTTGTTTCCTGGCTGCCTGTGTTAGTATTTGCCTTGCATTATGTATTATTGGTGATTTCTGCTCGGAGAGCATCATCAGACCTTGCTTGTGGCTGGGAAAGGTATCCTTATGGCATGGGGTGTGCTGGGTGCTTGGGGGAACTCAAGGGGTGCTCTTCATGGACAGGGGCTCCATCCCCTGCAGCCGCTGCATTTCAAAGGCAGGTCTCTCTCCTGAAATAGCAGCCGTGGGTTCAATGCAAGCAGGTCATCCCCTGTAAAGCACTTGTCTTCTCCCAACCTCTGCTGGCACCGCCTTCGATAAATTCCTACCCTGAAGTCTTGGGCTGCCTGTGACATCCACTCGGCAGGGAGGAAAAATAATAATACTAATTCAAAGCTGGAGCTATTTATAGAATTAAGCAAATGCAGATTTCATCAGGGTTTGCTTTAGAGGAGGAAATGGCATGTAGGAGCGGAGTAACCTTACTTGTAACTTCCCAACGGCGCTGGCGGCAGTGATTGAATTCCCCGACACGGCGAGGGTCTGGGAAGCCCTGCCAGCACCGGGAAGGTCAGCCCGGCAACTGTCACCCGGAAAGCATCAAACGCACGAGCTGTCAATAGCGACCTGCATTTGCAGAAAATCTGAGGGCTTTCTAATTAACTGAGGATCTCTAAATTAGAGCGAAGCCGCTCGACAAGCCCCCTCGTATGCCTTAAGTGTCAGGGCTCAGCTGATCGCCGCATCTAACAAGCAGTTGATTTTTAACAGTAGCTCTGAGACTCAATCAGCTCCTAATGGCTCCATTTCAAAACGTTTCAGTGCATTTTTCATCTCTTACTCTGGAATTTATGTTCTTTGTTCCCTGCTCAAATATTCTGGTGCTTTTCCTTAATTTCAGGCTTCTGCCTTGCGATGGCTCCTCTGCCCTAACTAGGCAGCTCATCGCTTGCCTTTCCCCGCACACGATCCTCTGCTGCAGCCACTCGCTCTGCTTTCTAATCAGTAAGTTGCAGGAATTCCCCACTTTCTCTCCCCCTGATATATAAGCAGTGCTGCGGGGTCTGGAATTTCATAATTAGAAGGAAACCCATGTTTAAACAGACCCCTGTGTAATAAGAGCTGAAAAGTGGTTTTAGTTCAGCTTTAAACCCCTTAAGGTAGTGAATGCAGTTTGCAAATGCACCTGATCTTGACCTCCCTTCCCACTGCTTTTATGCACCGCCGCAGATTTGGGCACTGGTGCTCCTGATTTACACCATGGCAAATGAGATCAAACTCCCATCTCGGCTGCATTCACAGCAGAGTAAGAATATGCACATTTAAACTGAGGGCATCAAGCTGCTGGGAAAACGATGGGGGAATCTTTCCTGACATGTAACTCCCGTTGCCAGTAATGAGACGCACGCGAGGCGGCATCGGGAAGGCAGCAGGATAAACTTGTACATAAGCAGTGATTAGGAACAGATAAATACCATTGAGGAAGGTAGAGAGTTAATCAGCCACTCTTAAAAGACTTCTTCGCATCTGTTTATGTTCAGCCGCTTATCCATATCTGGGCAATTTTTCACGTGAAATAGAATATAAATCCTGATGCCTAATTTTTCTTCGAAAAATTTTACCAGGTAATCAAATCCTGAAGTGCACATTCTATTCCGGTGGTTTTATCAGTAAATCAAATTTTTATCATTTATCAGCAAAAGTTAGATTTAAGCATCCTCACTGTAATGTTTGAAAGATGAACATTTGTTTCAGCGGGTACTGTGCCAATCAATAATCTTCCAGCTTGACTCAGCTATCAATTATTGCTGCAATTATTTGTCTAGTTGGATATTTAAAATGTCATCAGAAAGAGATGATTACATATTCCAGAAAGCAAGGCACTGTATAATCAGATGAACTGAATCCAGTTAAGTGTAGTGTGGTACTAACCTGTCCTTCAAAGCTGAATTCTGCAGCCGCAACTGAAACAACAGCTTTCTGCATTATTGTAAGGAAACAGATCTTAACCTTGGAACAGTGCATGTTATTGGGGTCGGGTAATACTCGGCGAGAGGAGACCTTGCAAGCTTGGAAATTGAATCAGCCTTACTGACATAAAGGAGGAAGGGTTTTTTTTTAAGGAGGGGGAGGGCCGACTTGTTGGTTTTCATCTGCAAATCTATAAATAAGAAAATGTAGTCTTTATCTGCCTTTCTGGGAATTTAAACTCCCGAGCTTGAAGCGCCAAATTTTCGTATGCTCCTTTTGCATTCCTTGACTTGATGTATGTATGGTAAATACTCTCTGTGCCCTGAGAATGCAATAAAGCTGTAGAAATTCTTGCAAGTCTTACATCCTCCAAACTCCAGATATTCGGAGTATTATATCATTTTCAACTTCAAGGATATCTCAACGATGGAGAGGAGACAGAATAAACCAGAGGAGACTGGACAGCTTCACGACACCTTTTTGGTCCTATTTGCAAAGCAAGGAGGGGAAAATATATATATATATTATTAATTCTACTAATACTTGCTTGTGCAAGTTATGAAACTAAATGTCGTAGGATCTGGTTCAGCACTTGCTGTGCTTGCAACTCCATGGTGACATTGAACTTGCTCAGGGACAGAATAAACCTTTGCCTTCCTGGCAGATGATTTGCAGGCAGAGGTGTCGTTTGGGCGGACCTGCAGTTCCCCTGACCCACTTTGTCAGGATGGTTTGCTGCTGGCTAAATATCATTAATTTGAAAGTGAGAGGAAAGTGAGCCAAAGGGGAAGGCTGGGAAAGAGGAGAGTCTGAAAAGGATCCATTTTTGGAAGGAAAAGGTGGATTAAGGCTCTCAAGGAGAGCCCCTGTTCATGCACGTCCATCTCTTGGCTGAAGGCTGGGGCTTTTTAGCTCCACTGACACCCTGCCCGAGGCGCTGGTGGGAGCGCGGGTGCTGTGGGATGGAGGTGGTGGGAACCCTGTCAGTGCCTGACTTGTGAGAAGGGCCAAGGGGGTCTGGCAGAGACCACCGCATCTCTGCAAGGTGATGGTTTAAGTGTATGTGCTTAACAGAGCTGGACATGTCAAATAGAGATGCTAGTATGCAAAATGCATTAAAAATATAGCAAAACTATAGGTGATGAGGAGTCTCTGCTGAGCAGTGGTGGGAAGGTGCCAGCCCGTTTCTCCCTGAGAGAGGACTAACAGCCATTTCAAAATGCCAGTGCGCTTCAGTCTCTTCAGGAGCGTCACGTGTGGTAGAGCTGCCGTGTCCTCCAGTGAGATCCCACAGCGCTGATCGGGTCACCAGGCATTGGGGGCTCTTCTCAGGAAAGCAGCGTCGTGGCGTCACGGCTGAGAGTCTCTACATGCAAGAGAGATGTTTGTGAAGGGTGTGCGTTGCAGAGCAGTGTCCAAGACACATGCTCACCCGTGCTAGGTGCTGGCTGGGAAGGCTGAGTGATGCCGAAGCTGAGAAAAAAACACGGGAGAAACAGCCCGCTGTCGGCATCTGCCAGGGCTTGGGAGTCTTGTGCCGCAACTCACCCCACAGTGGCAGGGATGACCTGAGATGTCATGCTAGAGCATCTCCTTTCTTTCCTTTGCAAGAAACTTTTTGAAGTGTGCTCTGCCTTTTCTTTAGTTGTTGCCGGCTGGGTGGAAAACCGTAGAAAAGGAAGCAATTCATCATGTAGGTGTACGAGAGTGAATAAAATGATTTGGGAGCTCTCTGTAGCTGTGTAATTACAACGCTGCATTTAAAAAGTGAATTATTGACTTGATTGTGCCCAGCAGCCACTGGGTAAATGCATAATTATGGACCTTTGGAGCAAGGTATTGTTTACTGGATATTCGAGTTAGGCTTTGAAAAGGCTTTGATGCGCTTGTCAGGGCAGAGCTTAGATTAGGCTTGGTCCTTGCTGGGTCCCAGTCTAGGCAGACCTTCCTGCAGGGCACACACCTGGTACTGGGTAAGTCCAGAAGAGCTGATTTAGCAGGTGTCATCCCAGCAATTCCCTGTGCTCCCACTCAGGAGAGACACCCTGAGAGAGGCAGGCAGGAAAGCCTGGGTGTCTGGGATGTTGGTTACTTCACTAAAGATAATTTTAGAGAAGTGAGATGTTATCAGTGAGGAGTTCCTCCTGTGTAGCTGACAACATGTTGTAGTTCACCCTTTAGGTCCCGCCACCAGTGTTTGAAGTTAATGGAGCTACTACCCACGTGATGCTACAGTCTGTGTTGCCTGTATTTCTTCATTCCTGTAGTGTTAGTGTATAGGGTTCATATGTGTCCACGATCAGGGGTTTCTGTTTAAAATTTCAGTCAAAGCTGAATTTGAAGCATGCTGTTATTGTCCGATGGCAGGTTTCTTCTGTTCCTCCCTAGTCAAGATGCGACAGATTTCCACCCCCCCTTAAGTTTTAAAAAAGCACAAAACCTTACTTGCCAAGTTGGAGCTCAAAGCAGGTTTTTTGGTGTCCAAATTGTAATCGCCTTGAAAATGGTGACAGACGTGAGGTCAGGCCAGTATGCCTGGCAGCACAGGCGAGCTCCAGCAGGACCCCAGCACCCCGCTCCTCCCCGCCAAGGCTCCAGCAAACTATGCCTTTTGTTACTTGATGTTCATGAAATATTTGGGGGGAGGCGAAGATAGGGGAGAGGAAGGTGGGAATGTGGATGCTGTGGGTTTGATTCTGCTTAGAAGAGTCATAAATGCGGAATGTATGTTGAGGCTACAACCAACATGATCATCCAGGAAGTCTGCAGTTCTCCTGCCAGGGCCAGATGTTCCCCAGGGTTGCGAGGATCCCGGTGACTGGGCTGATGGATGGAGCCCTCCCTGCCCCGGCTCGTGTCCCCCACCAGGAATGCTGCACATTGCCCTTCTGCAGGGAGGAGCTGGCCTCCCTCTTTCCATCCCTTCTCACTCGCTCAGGCCCCCAAAAAAATTTTTTTGTGGAAATCTGAGCTGTACTGCAGAACCTGATGAAAATTTGGCTTTGGGAGAAAAAGGTGAATTCCTGGAGTTCCTAACTCCAGGCTAAATCTTTGAATGGCAAGGCAATGCCAGCTGTAGCCTTATTTTTATTATTCCTGTTGCTTGTGTTTCTTTTTTGAAGTTTGGGTTATGGTTGTTAGCGTTTTGGCCTGGTTCCTCTCTCTAAAAGAGGGGCTTTTAAAAGGAGGTGTAACAAAAACGATGGCATTATTGAGACTCGTCTTAGAAAATATTTTGCCAGTTTTATTGAAATTATTTCAGGGAGTTTGAATTTGCAGGAAAAAGCATTTGAGAAGAAAAAACAAGTTTTCAATAGTCATCATTATACATGTATCAGTAAGTCATAGATAAGGAAATGCTGGTAAGATGGGTTGGTAAGGATCCCCAGAGCAAAACATCATCTAGATTTTTGGTGTTTTCACACTTAACTGTTTCCAGGACCTGCTATCAGACCTGTCTATAAACAACGTGGACTTGATTTGCAAAATTTTATTCTTCAAATACAAAGCAGCAATGATGCTTCTTGTTTCACAAGAAACGTCACATCGTTTCCTAGAGAGTTTCAGGGACATTTTCCTCTTTTGGTATTTCTTAATCCACTTCATCTAGTGATAAAGAGAAAAGATTAGAGAGAAAGTACCCTTTTGTATATAAAAGCAGCTACTGCTGTTATTTATTATTATTATAATCATTATGAAAACAACAGCGATAACAGGTATTATGAGCGGTTAATGATGGACCAGGTTAATAGCTCGCCTTTTGCAATCTGGAGAATCAGGAGGAGGAATTAGTGCAAGAAAGAAAAAAATATGTTTGGACAGTTACAGTTTCCCATCTAAACTGATGGTACCGACTACCAGGAAAAGGTGAGTCACTACAAAGCAGCTGTTTCTTACCAAGGGAGAAGTGGGCTGCTGCAGGCATGGAGTGGACCCACTTATCTCCTGACTCTGCGATGCTTCCTGCTTCCCAACTGTTTCACTTCTCTAGTTTTCAGTTGAAAGGAATTTCAGCAGTATGGATTTCCAAAAGAGAGAGAGAGAGAGGAAAAAAAAAAAAAGAGGGGGGGATATTTGACAAGCCAGATGGAGAAGAACTGAATCAAGTACAAGTGGTAACAATTAACTAATTTTTTTTCTCCCCCCTATTAAATACCATAACAACTCCAAATTTATCAGTCCAAAAAACAAGCAGTCAATTGACATTAAAGCTGAATAAAGAAGTTCCTGGGTTTGGCTCAGGCTGTTCCTCCAGTAATTTTTTCATGGTGAGCAGAAGAGAGGGGGGTGCTTACTGCAAGTTGCAGGTGGTTGAGTTGCTGTTATCTTTTGTTTTCTGCAATTTGATAGCAAAAGGTACATGCGTGCTCTGTAAGTGCGGGTAGCCTGGGAAAGACACCTTGGCTTTGCTTACATGCGTGAGAATTTTGGGAAAGATGAAGGAAAACGCAGGAGTGAAGCCATCAAGGTTGGTGATTCTGGCTTGCGGAGAAATGCTGCCGAGAACAAGAGCTGGACCATCCGGACCAGGGTCGAATCCTGGTCTGCTTGAAGATTTCTCTGGCATGAGGATGTCTCTGTGGGAGTAAATCTGCAGCTGTGAATGAAATCCTTGCAAACACCATTGGCACGTATGCAGCCACTGCTTACACCACCGTTTTGTTTGTGAAAACACTGGGAAGACTGGGGTGTCTCTAACGCTGCATGTTTGTGTGCAGCCTGTTCGATGCCCTGCAGTAAAATGCATGTTACAGTAATCCCTTGCTCCTTAATTGTTGGTCCTTCTTGAGTGGCGTCCTGCGCTATGGGCTGCCTGTTTCAGTTGGGGACACCGAGAAGATGCTGCATGTGGTGTTTCAGCATTGCTCTACCATAAAGCACTGGTGTGTCCAGCAAGCAGCTTTCCTGGATCCAGCCCTGACTTTTGAGAGACGAAGGAAGCTCTTCCAAAGCACATTGGCACACTCCTGCAGATTATTCCATTACTCACTTGGCAATGCTTGAACTTGCATGCCTAGCTCCAGAAACCCTTTTTTTTTTTTTTTTCCTTCTCTCCCCATTCCCAGCAGTAGCATCTAGCTGACAGCTTCTCCTCCCAGCTGGTCTTCTCCCCAGCATCTTGTCTGGCTTTGGTGCTGGTGGACATGGCTGTGGGTCTCACTTGGAGCCAGCTGTATTGTGCCTGGAGGCGTTGGCTTGCTTTGACTGGGACTATGAGCATGCCAGGTATATCTGTGAGCACAGAACAGAAAAACTGGCTTTTTTTTTTTTTTTTTTTAAAT
>VXBW01007086.1:55552-65552 GCA_013400375.1 Thinocorus orbignyianus
ACAAAAAAGCAAAAAGTGCCCCTTAATGCTGAAAGCAGCCACCTCTTCATATTTTATTGAGTAATTGTGCCAACTGCCCTTAAAGGCACTCAAATGCCAATATCCATCCCACTCATTTGTTAACATTTTTCAGATCAGAAGCTAAATCTGCCACTTTTGTGTCACTGGTTAAATCACTTCTTTTGGGGACGTAGCATGCAAGAACTGTTCTGCTGCTTTTTTTCTCTTTTTTTCTTTTTTTCGGCCCAAACCAGTAGCTTGAGAAACACTAAATGTGCTGTAGTGAAGTTCTGCATCCTGTCACTAGTCCTTTGCTGGCCAGGATGTAGAAAAGGAATGAATAGGCAATGGCGAGTGCATCTTCACTGGTTGAGACCTGTCAGGTTTCATGTTGGCACCATGCTTGTCCGTGCTGGTCCATGGCATCCCCATGTAATTCTCCTAAAGGGGCAATTTCCCAAATATGAAGAAAATGAGCAGTAAAATTGAGTGGGAAGAAATATGTACAGGCAAAAAAATGCGAATGGTAATTGGAAGCTATTTGTAAAGAGTTGATGAGCTATCCAGGAAGGAGAGGGCAACTTTGGCTCAAATCCAAAACCCACTTCACCCGCTTCAGTGGTGAATGAGAACAGCAATTAGATATTAAAAAAATCAATATATGACAATTAAAAAAAAGGAAAATAGATAGCAATCAATCGCAGAGAGAAACGATGATGGGTAGAAAACTGGTCAGGGAAGCTGAAGATGGCAAGGAAAACTTATGCCTGGCATGGATGTGGAGAAGAGGAGTTTCTCAGGGTTCTGGAGAAAAGAGAAAATCTAGAAGTGATGGATGGAAGAAAGAAGCACTAAGGTAGAAAATTAGACCTGGAAAACAGCAGTGGTTTTTCTATATCAAAGGCGGTTGATAAAGTTTCCTCTAGCTCATTAGTAGCTAAGGAGGATTTTATACAAGGTCCAGTGGAGATAAATATTTTTAAAGGAAAAGGCCCAGACAACTTGCACCCAAGAATTCCTACAGAGTTGGCATGTGATGCTGGTTTTTCCTAAAGCTTACGGACTGGGAAAATGCCATCAAGGGCTGGTGGGGGTAACCGTGGGAGAGTTGGCAGCATTTTGCTTATCTGTTCTGGGCAAAATAATTGTAGAGTTGATATAAGATTCAATTGATAAAGAATTAAAGGGTAGAAATATAATTCATGCCACTCAACGTAGATTTACGGAGTATAGATCTTGTCAAATAGACCTGATTTCATTCTTCCAGATGACAACTTTGGTTGATAAATGTAGATGAAATAGACTCTGCAAAGCATTGGACACGGCGCTGTGTGACACTGTGTGTAGGGAGACCGAGCACTGGGCGGTATTGCTATCACAGGCGATTTAAAGCTGGCCAATGGATTTGGGAATGCAAGGGCTTAGCTGGAGAAGCATCGGTGGGTGGGAAAGGTCAGCAGGGGCTGGTGGGAGCCACAGTGGTGGTTGACATTTCATTGGGTGATTTAGAAATGAACTTGCAATTGTGGGTGATTAGTGTTGCGGATAAAGCAAAGGCAGGTGGACAGATAAAGAGCAACAGGGACAGGTTTATGGGGTGGTTTGGAAAGACTGTTAAGTTGGGTGTGTTGAGGGCACTGTTGGGTACAACCTGCCGTGGTGCCTGGCTCGAAGAGGGAAATTGAGGCCATGTGTACAGATTCAGGGTGCTGTACTCCAGAAGGCAGCAGCTCTGCAGGAGGCTTAGTGGAAAACCAAATCTTTCCCAGCACGATGCTGTGGTGAGAAGGGCTAGACTGGTCCTTGAGTAGTGGAGGAGGATGGAGGGATGGCTTCATGATGGAGAAATAACTATTTTGAAGCAAGCCTTGATTTCAGGGTGCACAAGTAGTAGTGTGCAAGGTGGGGGGGCACACTGTGTACTAAGGTGCTCCTCAGTGTGGTGACCAAAAAACCAAACTCAACAGAAGAAGAGAGCAGGTAGAGGTTGGAGCCAGAGAAATTTGGGTGGACCCCAGTACCCGTCTTTGAGTGTGGTTAGTTGTGGAACCTGGTTGCGGTGCGAATCTGTGGGTGTTCTTCTTGTCTTCTGAGCTGGCTTGTATGGTTTTCACTGGGTTTTGTGCTTTGCCCAGAAGACTGTTCATGGAGCTGGAGGAGGTTACACTTTACCCAAAGACATTGTGTTGGTCATGGCACAGGACAACTGAGCAATATGTGGTGTAGGAAGGGTCAGAGAGTCATAGCCAGTGGTCCCATTCGCCCTTTAATTCCTCAATTCTTCCTTCGCTCCTTTGATGCGAAGCAGCCAAGGACACAGGCTGAAGCCCTACTGCTCAGGAGGGCTGGTTCAGCAGTGACCTTCCTCACATCTTGATCTGAGGGGTTCCTGCTAGCCTCTTGGAAATCAGCTGAAAGCTCTGATGGCATAGCAACACTGCTTTGGATGACATGTTCTATCAGTTTGCCCCCATGGGTGATGAGGCACAAAGAGCCTTTTGGGTCCTTTTCCAGCTCTGTTCTTGGCTGGTACTTTCCTTGCTTGCCCATGGTCTTACTCGGACAGTAGTTCGGAGACATCTGTGGATCCACAGCCTTCAGGTCCTGCAATACTGTCTGGCTTTTGGGGGAACCCGAATGCTGTATCAAAAAGCATGGTGGTGGGACGGGAGGAAGGAAGGGCGAGCCCCTTCCAACCCAGGGGTTGCTGTGGTGATCTAAGGACCTCTCTCGCCACGGGCGGGCAAAGTGTGGGTTAGTGCCATAATTCTTGCAGTTTGGCACAGCTGCATCAGACTGGAACATATCTCTAGGTGGTGATATGGTCAGTCAATAGCCTTCATAATTAATCAAGCACTAATAGACAAATTAGAAATCGTGTCTCTTCAAAGCAGGAGGTGGAGGCAAATGGCTGGCGGATTTTAACTGTTTCACTGCTTTATTTTATTGCCTGGTTTATGTTGCTCCCTTGAAAATGGTGGGTTGTTTAGGGGAAGTTTTGTACATAAACATGATTTTAAATTTAAATTATTATCTTGATTACCAAATGCGGATAGTGAATTGAAAACTTGTTTTTCAGACAAGCAAATGAAGAATAATATTACATTTTACACTCCACTAAATCAATGTAGCCCTAATTTTGCCATGCAGGAAATCAATTCCAGTCTTTATAACAGTCGAAGATGTTATGAACAAAGTAATTTTGCAAATTATGGCAAGTAACACGTTTATTGATGACTGTAGTTGAGGAATTTAGAATTTGTGAGTGCTGTAATATAATAAGGCCGTACTGGCAGGAGCTGAGTGAAATACAGATTATATGGTGAAACTGTAATGCATCATTTGCTATTAGTGGACTGGTAATAATTACCAGTTTCAAAGCAGCTTTTTCCGTGTAATCTTTAGTCTCAGTCGTAACAGCCCTTCTCATTGACATTATGATTACACGAGCTGCCCTTATGATCTGGAATATCTAGTTGATGGGAATGCTAAAATGTGGTAGCGAATGCTCGATGTTGTATCCTCATTATAAAATAAAATGCTATTTTCTCTGACCTGATCTATAAGGTAGAGCGGCGAAGTAGCGTCACATTGTTAGGTCCTACCATGGTGTTAAAAACTTCCGCTTCATTACGGCAAAGCAAGGTGAAATTTTCCCATTTAAGATTTTTTCCCAAGCTCACGAATGAGCATAGGAATGTGAAAATCCAATTGAATTTCCCTCTAATTTCAGCAGATTTAAGTATTTAGCTGCACTCACACATGCCTGGCACATACTAAACACCACAGTGCATTTTATTCTGATGCTGACTTCAGGATGAAACGTTAAATATTATTCCAGGGGCTTTTAAAGTGATTAAAGTGTTAAATGCCTGCTGTAGATGATTGAGTCTCTTTATACTCGCCAGATTCAGCTTTGCACGCCAAATGTAGAATAACTGCAGAGCTGGGAGGCAGGGAGAAGGCTGCTCTGGGGGGGCACTACAGCCAGCCCTGCGGGCTGCCCGCCTCCCCTGTCCCCGGATCAGCATTCAGTGTGCCGGATAACAAAAATGCCTGTACAAAACTTTTCTTCCCCTCCTCCCAAGTGAGATGAGATGAGAAATAAGACAAGTGTAGATGAAGCGATGTTTTCTTTCCAAATGCAGCTTATTTGTCTGGTGTTGCCCGCAGCTCCTCTCTACCTTTTTTCCCTATTAGGCCAGTAAGGGAAACCTAATGGGGGCAGCTCTCAGTGCATCTTGTAAAGAGGTTTGCCCAGGAGTGGTACCTAGGGACCTGCTGCCTTATAACAGATGTCAGGTCAGGGCAGGGGTACGTGGTGCAGGCAGGTGCCACCCCAAGCGCTACTGCATTTATTTATTTATTTATTTTTTTAATATAAAATATCACTAAACAGCAGCTTGCTGGGAGCTGCTGGGCAGGGCTGGAAATGAATATTTATCCTTCCCTTAGCTCTGGTTTCGGTTTACCGGCATTTAGTAAAAAGCTTTCATAGGGGGGTGAAAGTGAGTTATTTGCAAAATTACAGTCATCGATAAAAGCACACTCACCTTCACCGTATCTCGCACCACTCTTCCCTTGTGGACAGCCCTCAAAAAGTTATTCATCCCCCTTGTTTTGCCATATATTAGAAGGGGCTGCTTTCTGCTGTCATTATTAGCCGGCTTTTTGTTTAGTTATTTATTAGTTGGTTGCTCTTTTATAATGTCCATGTTATCTCCAAAAATAAATTATCATGAAATAGAGTTAGCTTGCTACTTGCCAAAGTGGCATTTACCATCCTCAGCTTCTTTTCAGTGCGAGAGAAATAATGCGGCTCCGGCAGGGCGCTCGGCCAGGCCTCCTGGCCACCCTCCAGCTCTTTCCCTGGCGGAGCTGCTGCTCTCTCTGCCTTCTCCTCTCTCTGTCCCACACACTATTTTATTTAATTTTATTTGTCAAATTCTTTTCTTCTTTTTTTCTTTTTTTTTTTTCTTCTTTGTTTTGTTTTGTTTTTTTTTTCTTCTCCCCCCAGGTCAAATATCTTTTAAGGAGCCGGAGATGCCACCTAGTTTTATATGCATCGTTAGTCTCTCAAAATAAGGAGGAGGCTAATGTGATGTTGCCCAGGATGCTAACAGTTGGGATGCTTTGAGTTGCTGCTTTGGACCAATGTATGTGTTTTTCTGGAGTGAAGAGGGTTCTTTCTTTCTTTCTGTCTGTCTATCTATCTATCTGTCTATCTATCTGTCTATCTACTTGTTTTCTCCCCGGTTTAAACATTAGCAGCCTCTTGCAGCATAAAGTCTGCTGAGTTGTAGCTGGCATTGATTGATTTAATCATCTTTCTCTCTCTTTTTTAATAGCTTTTTTAGCCATCGTTACCTGCCAGGGTTCAGTTTTGAACACAGGGCAGGGGATGGCAGGAGGAGGTGGGTGCACTTTGGGGTGGGTTTGGACCTCCTCATCGCGCCCCTTGCCTCCTCCCGTCCCCTGTTCCCTGCCTGCGCCCGAGCTGGGACATCCCTTCCCCGTCTCCCAGCTGAGCATCCCAGAGGAGAGGAGCTTAGGCGGGGAGGTGAGCTCTCGCCCGCCAGTGGGTGGCCGGAGATTGACGCTGCTTGTTGTGTTATTTTCCAGGTAAAGACGAGCCCAGCAGCTACACATGTACGACTTGTAAACAGCCTTTCAACAGCGCCTGGTTCCTCTTGCAGCACGCACAGAACACACACGGCTTACGGATCTACCTAGAAAGCGAACACGGCAGCCCCCTGACGCCACGGGTTGGTATCCCAACAGGACTAGGTGCAGAGTGCCCTTCCCAGCCACCTCTCCACGGGATTCACATTGCAGACAATAACCCTTTTAACCTGCTCAGAATACCCGGCTCGGTCTCGAGGGAGGCATCGGGGCTGGGAGAAGGGCGTTTCCCACCCACGCCGCCCCTCTTTAGCCCTCCCCCGAGGCACCATTTGGATCCGCATCGCATTGAGCGCCTGGGTGCGGAAGAAATGGCTCTGGCCACCCATCACCCTAGTGCCTTTGACAGGGTGCTGCGACTGAACCCCATGGCGATGGAGCCCCCCGCTATGGATTTCTCCCGGAGGCTGCGGGAGCTGGCCGGCAACACCTCCAGCCCGCCCTTGTCCCCGAGCCGGCCCAGCCCTATGCAAAGGTTGCTGCAGCCCTTCCAGCCCGGCAGCAAGCCCCCGTTCCTGGCCACGCCGCCCCTTCCTCCTCTGCAGTCCGCTCCTCCTCCCTCCCAGCCGCCCATGAAGTCCAAGTCCTGTGAGTTCTGTGGGAAGACCTTCAAGTTTCAGAGCAACCTGGTGGTCCACCGCCGGAGCCACACCGGAGAGAAGCCCTACAAGTGCAACCTCTGTGACCACGCCTGCACGCAGGCCAGCAAGCTGAAGCGCCACATGAAGACCCACATGCACAAGTCCTCCCCCATGACGGTGAAGTCAGACGATGGGCTCTCCACTGCCAGCTCCCCTGAGCCGGGCACCAGCGACCTGGTGGGCAGCGCCAGCAGCGCCCTCAAGTCCGTGGTGGCCAAGTTCAAGAGTGAGAACGACCCCAACATGATCCCCGAGAATGGGGACGAGGAAGAGGAGGAAGAGGAGGAGGAGGAGGAAGAGGAGGAAGAGGAAGAGGAGGAGGACTTGAATGAGAGCGACAGGCCAGACTATGGCTTCGGGATGAGCCTAGAGGCAGCCCGCCACCACGAGAACAACTCGCGGGCCGGCGAGGAGGGCCGGTCGATGCCGGACGTCATGCAGGGCATGGTCCTGAGCTCCATGCAGCACTTCAGCGAGGCCTTCCACCAGGTCCTGGGGGAGAAACACAAGCGGGGTCACCTCCCTGAGCCCGAGGTGCACAGGGACACTTGCGACGAAGACTCGGTGGCTGGCGAGTCCGACCGCATCGACGAGGGGGCAGTCAATGGCCGGGGCTGCTCCCCGGGGGAGTCCGCCTCGGGAGGCCTGTCCAAAAAGCTGCTGCTGGGTAGCCCCAGCTCCCTGAGCCCCTTCTCCAAACGCATCAAGCTGGAGAAGGAGTTCGACCTGCCGGCCGCCGCCATGCCCAACACCGAGAACGTTTACTCCCAGTGGCTGGCGGGCTACGCCGCCTCCCGGCAGCTGAAGGACCCCTTCCTCAGCTTCGGCGACTCCCGACAATCGCCCTTCGCCTCCTCCTCCGAGCACTCCTCGGAGAATGGCAGCCTGCGCTTCTCCACGCCGCCGGGCGAGCTGGACGGAGGGATCTCAGGCCGCAGCGGCACGGGAAGCGGAGGGAGCACCCCCCATATTAGTGGCCCGGGCCCTGGCAGGCCCAGCTCAAAAGANGGAAATCATGGAAGCTAAGGATATTTGGAAAGTGCTTGTCACCAGCACACCCTGTTTATTTTCTTTTTGTTCTCACCGTTTGAATGCATGATCTGTATTGGGGCAATACTATTGCATTTTACGCAAACTTTGAGCCTTTCTCTTGTGCAATAATTTACATGTTGTGTATGTTGGTTTTTTTTTTGTTTTGGGTTTTTTTTTTGTTTGTTTTTGTTTTTGGTTGGTTTTTCTTTTTATAATTTTTTTGATTGGACAGCATGTATGGTATGTTATGGCTGTTTTTAAATTGTCCCTGATTAGTTGCTGAGCAAACACGTCGCTGTTTCCAGTTCCGTTCGGNCCTGAGCTCCATGCAGCACTTCAGCGAGGCCTTCCACCAGGTCCTGGGGGAGAAACACAAGCGGGGTCACCTCCCTGAGCCCGAGGTGCACAGGGACACTTGCGACGAAGACTCGGTGGCTGGCGAGTCCGACCGCATCGACGAGGGGGCAGTCAATGGCCGGGGCTGCTCCCCGGGGGAGTCCGCCTCGGGAGGCCTGTCCAAAAAGCTGCTGCTGGGTAGCCCCAGCTCCCTGAGCCCCTTCTCCAAACGCATCAAGCTGGAGAAGGAGTTCGACCTGCCGGCCGCCGCCATGCCCAACACCGAGAACGTTTACTCCCAGTGGCTGGCGGGCTACGCCGCCTCCCGGCAGCTGAAGGACCCCTTCCTCAGCTTCGGCGACTCCCGACAATCGCCCTTCGCCTCCTCCTCCGAGCACTCCTCGGAGAATGGCAGCCTGCGCTTCTCCACGCCGCCGGGCGAGCTGGACGGAGGGATCTCAGGCCGCAGCGGCACGGGAAGCGGAGGGAGCACCCCCCATATTAGTGGCCCGGGCCCTGGCAGGCCCAGCTCAAAAGAGGGCAGACGCAGCGACACTTGTGAGTACTGTGGGAAGGTCTTCAAGAACTGTAGTAATCTCACCGTCCACAGACGGAGCCACACGGGCGAGAGGCCGTATAAGTGTGAGCTTTGCAACTACGCCTGCGCCCAGAGTAGCAAGCTCACCCGGCACATGAAAACACACGGGCAGGTGGGAAAGGACGTTTACAAATGCGAGATTTGTAAGATGCCTTTTAGCGTGTACAGTACCCTGGAGAAACACATGAAAAAATGGCACAGTGATCGAGTCTTGAATAACGAGATAAAAACTGAATAGAGGTATATTCGNTTATAATTTTTTTGATTGGACAGCATGTATGGTATGTTATGGCTGTTTTTAAATTGTCCCTGATTAGTTGCTGAGCAAACACGTCGCTGTTTCCAGTTCCGTTCGGGAAAAAAAAAAAAAAAAAGAAAAAAAAAAAAAAAAAAAAAGAGGAAAAAAAAGGAGAGAAAAAAAAAAAAAAAAAAAAATAAAGAGGAAAAAAGAGGAAAAAAAAAAAAAAAAAAGAAAAAGAGAAAAGCAAAACAAAACCAAACCCGAGAGCAAACAAAACCAACCATGCTGCATACATCCTGTAATACATATCATGTACAGTTTTGTTTTGTGACGTGTGAAGGAAAACACACTTTGGGTAACCCTCTACGGACAGGACCAATAGCACTGAAGAAGCGTTGCATTAGGCAGATTGCTGTCTTAAAAGAACAAACCCATTGATTGGAGAAAGAGTACCCATTAGAAAAAAAAAATAAAAAGGCCTTTAATTGGAAAGTAACTGACGGCCACCAGTCAGAAAGAGGTAGATTTCTCTTAGCATTTGGTTTAAAACACACACACACACACACACACAAATAATCGAAGTGCCTTGGATCTGTCGCAGCCGATGCCGATGGCTCCTCTCTGCTCGTCCTCCACGCGTAGCTTGTCTCCTCGTTGGTCACGGTGGTGAGCCTCTCCCACCGAGTGACCAGTCCGTCTCATGTCTCTTACAACGCCGGCTACCTAAGAACGAAGAGGAAAGAGAAAGCTAAGGAAGAGAAAGAAATGACCCGCTCAGTCCTAGTTAATCATCATTCTCTCCTGCCTTTTATCATTACTATTTTTAAAACTGAACTGATCGTAACAGTCTAAAAACCCACTTCGCTCCTGGAAAGAGCTTAAAACAAGATACCTTTCCCCCCCACCGTAAACTTTTATTCCCCTCCCTCCCCCATCAATGATTAAATAGAATGTGGAATGTGCAGGGGCCCTAGAACGCCATTAAATACACAAGTAAGGAAATCGGTTTTATGAAGATATTTACTTTTAATAATATCTTTTATTGATTCTGGCACCAAAACAAATAAATCTGGAGCCACTTGGTTGTCAAGCTGACAATCAAATTATAAACTTTAAGGCCTCATGTACACTGTATAAAAAATAAAATAAAAAAAAGACTGGCAATAATATTTTACTGAGTGTAACAGGATAGAGGAGCAAAAAAAAAATAAAAATTGTGATTTATTAGCACAATGTGGTACTGTTTGCCATTTAAAACTAGAACAGGTGTATAAGCTAATATCAACACAGTGATGATTAACTACGAACTGCTAAGAACTTGCCTTTAATGTGATGCTTAGAAGAAGTAATGGAAAATTTGAAAAAAGAGGAAAAAAAAGCAAAAGAGTGGCAGTATCTGTCTGTGCTCCCTAAAAGTTGTCCTTCATTTCCCTCCCCTCCCTCTCCCCCCCCATGCTTTGTGTGCTATTT
>VXBW01007086.1:68052-143052 GCA_013400375.1 Thinocorus orbignyianus
GAAATCAGCCACCGGCGCACGCGGGTGCGTGGGCAGGAGCTGATTTCTCTCAGGGTGGTGTATGTGCCTCAGCTCTGGGGTGACCGATGCCCAAAACTCCCGGCACAGCTCCCAGCTGGAGCTGGGAGCTTCCCCTTTCTTTCTCCCCTGGGCTTTTTTTATTTGGTGGGAATCACAGGTTTATGAAACGTTTTATGTGCATTGTCTTGAAAATCCGGGCTCCAGTACAGGTCCCCCTGCCCCCTCCCTTAGGGGTCTGTATATGTTGTCAGTTTGACAAATACTGCATGTTGCAGCATCTCTTTACTTTATTAAAGCACGTACTGCTGTGATACTGTCTTTTGCTGTTCCTAGTGTAATGGATTTAATACTTTTTTTTTTTTTCCTTTTCCTTTTTTTGATTTTTGTAAAACCTTCCAGTTGTTCTGTTGTCTTCTTGTGATGGCATCGTTTGTTACCTTTATTTTGAGCAGCGCCTTCTGAAGGGGAAGTTTAGGATTTTAAAAACAGAAAAAAATATGTATCTAAAGAGAAAAATGCAATCATTTTCTGGGGGACAAGGAAAAAAAAAAAAAAAGTAACTCTGTTTTGATCCTGGGACAGAAGGAATGAAGGTTGCATTGTCCGGGCTAGTGGGACGAGCATGCAGGGGAGTGGAAAAGTGCCTCCAAACCGTGCTCCCCTTTGCTGGGCCAGCACTGGTCCCCTCTGGCTGTGGCTGAGGCAGATGTGGATATGGGTGCTGCTGGAGGGGCCCCTGGCACAGCAATAGGGGATATGGGGTCCAGTCCTGGCCCTGTCGTGGTGGGCTTGGGGCGAAGGGGGTGGAGGTGGTGACCGTCCCCCGAGTGCTTGCGTACACAGGGGTGCGCAGGGAGTGTTGCGGCTGCCTTGACAACACGACTTTTGGTCCCGCGCCATGAAATGTCTGTGCAGGGTCCGGTCTCTCCCTCCCTCTCACTGAAATTGCTGGCTGGTGGTGCTGCAGTCGAGTCGTTGTCTGGAGGAGTGGTGTTAGCTGGTCTGCCCGGGGTTGAGCGTAGCCTGGCTGTCTTTCGGAATGGGAGCTGTACCCTGTGTCTCTTACGGCAGTCGTCGTTCCACTACCTTTCTCTATACTGTGTTTTACATATGAAGTAATCATATATACAGGCATATACAAAGGCATCTGTATACAGATCTATATGCAGGCATCTCTCTAGGCAGATCTGTGCTCCATGTGCTGCTACAAGATTAACAGGTGGAAAGCATACGACGATTTTTTATTATTTTTTTTCTTTAAATTGCACAGCGGTGCATTTGATTTATAGGTTTCAGAGAGCTAAATTAGGCGGCGAGGCGCTGCTGTGCCCTGCAACTGTGCTCATGGTAGTGTGGAGGAGCTTCAGGAGAAGCAGCTCCTGCTTACAGGAGAAGTTGTCTGAGCTGACCGGTGAGAGCGTAGCTTAAGAGCAACACCATGCTATAACCTGAACACTCAAGTTTGCTAACGTGATGCTTTTCTGCCAGTGTCAATGAGTTAATGGCATGATAAAACCAAGGCCAAGTTTGTTGGGTTGGGGCATGAATGTCTAAGACCCCATCGTGTGCTCTCAAGCTGCTCTGGCATCCTGTGCACGCATGACCTGTGCTCCCTAGAAACTTTCCTGTTTCTGTGCAAAAAGATGTCTCTATAAATAAGAGTGATATTTGGGTAACAGTGTCTCTATTGTTAAAATCTCAAACCTCATCAACTTTCAAGGAGAAATGTGTTTTTATGGCACAGACCCTTTTGCCATTAGTATTTAATGTCCTCCAAATTGAATGATTAATGTAATGAAGGCACTGAAACAGTATCCAGAATTCAGACTACAGATGTTTCATATTTATTATGTTTCCAAGAGCTGAGATAAATTCAGGAATAAGTGATACCATGTCTTTGCTTGACGTTCAGGAGGCTTTGGTGTATCTGATGAGATACTTTCGGGATTTATCTAAGTGCAGAGTTTATACAAAACCAGAGACGAGATACTCCTTTAGCTCCCTCCCTCTTTTGTCCCATAAATGCTGAAAATCCTTTTGAATGGGTGTGTGGCAAATTGTACTATTAACTAGGAGAGCAATATTGCCCAGCGGGCTCTTTGCTAGAGCTGCTGGAGAGCCGCTGCTCCTCGAGCCCAGATACTCATCTGCTGGTTTCAAAGGAGCCATGGGCATCCAGGTGTCGGGCCCTCTCCTCGCTGAGGGTACCTCCCCGAGTTTTGTGCCCCCTTGGTGGGACATACTGTTGGCAGCAGCAGTGTGCACCTAGGGCTCATGGCTGGGATGGATGGCTGCAGCGCTCTTGGCTCCCTTAAAAGTCTCAGCCAGCTTTAATGTCAGCCTGAAATGTGTCAGGCTCGGACATCTGCAGCAACAAACCCTCCCTGAGGGGGGACCAGGCATGTGCTCTTGACTTTGGAGGAGCCGCTCCAGTTTACACCCGTTGAAGACCTGGCCCAGGAGCAGCTTTTTTAGTTTTGATGGTAGCTCACGTGTAACCCTTCAACTACTGTCTTAAGTATTAGTGAAACAATTCCCATAGAAACTTGTGCCTCCGTTGGGATGTGGAGGTGGATTTTGAGGGATTGCTAATGTAGCACCAGCCTTGCCACTGTCTCTGTGTGCAGTGTAGTCCTTAGCTTGCTGTTTGGGGTGGCGCAGTGCTTGGTGATCGACCTTGAGCAGGGGCTTGCAGCCCTTCTCCATCTCCATGTGAGTGGAGCCAGAGATGTTTGCTGTCCTGAAGCCCTGTCCCATGCCGTTGGAGTCAGTGGCGAGTTGCCTGCATGCTTGACTGGGCATGGGCTGGGGCTTTGCAGCTCCAGCTTTGCTGCTGCAGCATGCGCTTGCACCCAGTGCGATATCCAGTGTGTAATGGGTTGGGGAAAGTCCTCCATGAACCACCCGCCGTGTGGTGTGCTAACAGTACCAATGACTTTAAGAGTGTCTTGGGCACCTGGATGCACTGTGGGTGCTGGGGAAAGCCCTTGAAGTTTTGGAAAAGAATAGGAGGAAATTTTCAGACAGTCTGGCTTGGTCCTTGCTCAAGCAGAGCTCCTGGCACAGTGTGGGCTTCTCAATAAAGCCCAGAGGTTTCTCCTCCTAAATGATCCCTGTGGTTCCTGTGTGGTACCAAGTGATGCTGGGCACAAGAGGGTTCCATCCTGCTGTATCCCTTTGTGACAGTTGGGTGTCCTAGTTGTTAAAGGGAAAAAAAAGTGAAAAAAACCCCAAAAAACTAAAATAAGAGAATAATTGTCATCGTGGGCCATGTCACACCTGTTCTCTCCTCTGTCCCCATGCTCTCTGTAGGTTCGGCGTACCCCCCCAGCTGGCGCAGCGCCCAGGGAGCCCCGGATGTCTGGCAGTTTTCGGATGGAAGTTCAAGAGCACTTAAATTCTGAAAGGAGGTGAAGCTGGGGCGAGCGGCTGGCGGCATCTCGGCATCCGGAGGTGGCCTCTGTCCTGCTGGCTCGCCACATCCCCGGGAGAGCCTGCGAAGTCACCCGCTGAAGGCAGCGCTCCCTGGGGTCCTCCTGCCTGCAAGACTATCGTATTTATATTTTGTAATAGAGTACAACACTTCTTTGGGGTTTGGTTGGTTTTTTCTTTCTTTCTTTTTTTTTTTTTTATTTTCTAAAAACAAAAAAAAAGGAATCCCACCCACCAAGGTCAAGGGCTTATTAATGGCTTCGACCGGCTCCTTTCCCCATGGAAAAGACTTGTCTTACTCTTGTGGACAACCTGGCCTGTTGGTTATTTCCCTACGTGCCATTTCTTGGAAGGCGCATCTGATGTGACGAATTAAAAATAAAACAAAAACACAGTGTAGGTCTGTGGGTGGGTGGGAAATTGCCATAATAAATGTTGGAGCTTTAGGTTTTGTTTGCTCTGTCTTTAATTTTTAATGCTAACAAGGGCCAGGCGGCGGGTATGACTTTGTATTACTGTATCAGCTGCAGAAAACCAAGTGCTGAGTTTACAAAGAGCAAGCCAGGGCTGGTGTCTGCTCGAGGGGCTGCACAGCCCTGGTGGGGAGACATTTCCAGCAGAGCTAGACCAGGCATCAGGCTTATGGCCACTGCACCCCAGGTTGTGATGAACCCCCACTGGCCTTCAGTGATGCTGAAGCGGGGCGTCTCCCAGCTCTCCTCCATCGCCTGCCTCTTCTTGATGAATGCCAGCTGTTGGATTGTGTTTCTGCTGTTAGACTACATACTTTTGGAGCCGTTGGGGTCCGTAATGTCCCTTAGTGTCCATCCAAGGAGAAGTGGGGCGGGCTGGTGGGTTTCTGGAGGAGTGATGGTCTTGCTGTTGAGATGCTGTCAGTACCAGGGGATAAAGAGCCCTGCCCTGAGCCAGAGTACCAGGGGAAGCTGCTGTCAGGTTGGCGTGCTGCTGCCTCCAACTGAGGGCTCCAGCCCTGGCATAGCTTTCTCCCCCTGCCAGTGACACTCGTCCCTTGGTTGGAGCTCAGCACTCACCCCAGGAGTTCGCTAGTTCGGGGCCCATGAGCTTTTCTGAACAGAAGATGGGTTAAGTGCATGCTTGTGTGCTGTCTCCGATGGGATTTATGGGCTGTAGCTACTCATGCTTGTGCTGGTGAGTGGGAATGGACCTTATTTGGTGAAAGAAACCAGCTGGGTAGTGAGCAGAGCTGCTGGCTGGCCATGTCAGGCTGCCAGGAGACCCGCTGCCGGTCGCAGTGGGACAGAGCTGAGTCGCGAGGCAGGGGCCAACTGATTTATTTGCTTCATGTGTTAGCTTCATTCTCACTGATGGTTTTATTCAACTTCTTTCTTAAACTCTGAGTGAGGCACCCAGCTGAGGCAACTCTCTCCTGGCAAAACGGCCATAGGGAAATCGATGTTGCCTTTTTGATGGGCGCTGGTTGCTCTTTTGTTTTTTTAAAAACCCAGGCTGTAGCTCTCACATCGGCTGGGGCACAGCACAAGCACAGACACTTTTGTACCTTAAAGCTTGGCAAGGGGCTGAGGTGTGTGGCAGAAGCGCCTCCAGACACGGGTGTAGGGCCAAACCCAGGTGCACAGGCATGGGTTAACCCGAAGGGAGCTATTGCTGCTTCTTTTAAGGTGATACGGTCCTTGAGGTTCAATTACCCAAAAGCCTGCACATACCCTAAGCTTTTTTTTATCATTAAGGGATGTTTTTAAAAGGTTCTTTCTATCCCAGTCTGTGCTACCACCTCTCTATCTGCTCATAAGGTTTTGTTTTTTGAGCCTTGGAAGGGTAAATCCTGTTGCATTAAGTATCCTACTGATTATAAGCATGCCATGGGTAAGGAGTTAGCAGCTCCTGTGAGCTGCTGGCACCCTCCCCTCGATCCTGCCCTGAGGTATCTCTGCACCAGCAGCTGCATCAGATTGGGACTTGATAGTTGCAAAGGCGGTTACTTGACTCTCTCCAAATTCCAAACCAAAAATCACCTGGTACCCATCTACAGCAGGGCTGCAATGCTTATAATAAAGGGCAGCTGGGAGGCTCCTTTATAAAGAATTTTCAGTGTGTTGTCTGGTTCTGGGAGGGCAAAGCTGAGTGCGTAGATGGTTTCTGGGGGAGCTGGTCATGCTTTTGTTGCTCTGCTTGGTGAAATACGTGTGATGTCCTCTGCTTTCTCTGGCATTGGCCCATCTCTCCTCCAGCAGCCAGCACGAGGCAGGTGTTTCTCCCAGGAAAAGCAGCAAATAACGAAGCAGTGACAGCTAAATGTGCTCTGCCGAGCAGAGAGGGGAAAAGTTATATCTGTCCTTTCATGAAGTGTTGAAGGTAAAGTGAAGTAGTCCTTAAAATGTGTATTTTTTAATACAGGTGTTAAACCCTCCCAACCCTTAGGATTTTCAAACATCTGCAGAATTTACGTGTTGCCTTAATGTTACCGATATGTGTGACAGCTGTGCTGAGAGCCTCCTGTAAGCATCAGGACTGTGCTGGGGGCTCTTCTGCAGGGCCTGATCCTGCTCCTCGAGTCCATGTGCCTCTTGTGAAGCAACAGGGCAGTCTCTGCACCAGATCTGGTGCAGCTACAAGGGTTTCCACTGCCTCGTGTGACCTGGGTTACTGTGTGCTTTAGTTAGGGGTATCGTTAGGGTCATTTTTTTTCTCTGACCAGGACTTGGCTGCTGCAAAGCCCTTCAGCATATCTGAATGTGCAGAGGATCACCAGCCATTGCATTACAGCAGCTTAATGAGTTTCTGCCAATTAACAGGAGTCAAGGGTTTCCTGTGAGGGGAGAGCTGGAAAANAAAGCCCTTCAGCATATCCGAGTGTGCAGAGGATCGCCAGCCATTGCATTACAGCAGCTTAATGTTTCTGCCAATTAACAGGAGTCAAGGGTTTCCTGTGAGGGGAGAGCTGGAAAACTGATAGCCACAAAGCTGGAGGCTGCTCTGTTTTAGGTGCAAAAGGGCCAATATTCCTAGGGATTTTGTATTTTAGTATATTCCCAATGTGTCAGTCCACACATCAAAGTTAAAAAATGAAGTATGCTTTGTCTTTATGAAGAAAAAAAACTCTAAAGTTTTGGAGTTTTTAATAAGCAAAAGAAAAGCTCTTTTTTCCTAGTCTGGGGGCTGAGATGAGCAAGATACCTGGGAATTAGCTAGTTTAGCTTTGATTTTATTTTTTTTTTTTTATTTAAAAAGGTGCTTTCAAACTTGAAGGCAATTTGACTGTGTTGTATTTTGTTTCTAAGCACACTTTCACTACATCACAATGCAGCAAAGGTCAAGTCTTTTGTGAAGTATAACCTAAATTTTGCTTTCAAAACATGTATTTTGGATTTGTGATACATTTGGGCCATGGGCTTTTATAAGGTGACAAGAGAGGAGCAAAATGAATGTGTTAGAGGTCGCTTATTGAGCACTGTCTCTCCAGAAGGGATCTGAAAACAGATCTGAAATCCCATGAAGGGAATTCCACCACCTCACCCCCATTTTGTTTCAATCCCAGCTTCATGTTGAATCCCACTAAGCGACCTGTAGGACCAGCGGCAGCATCGGGCTTGGGCTCAGTGTGGTGTTGGAGGGCAGCAATGGGAATGCAGACTCTGGGGGACACTTGGGATGCTGGGGGTTGTTTTACCAACTGTACTTTTGTCTTGCATCTCACTTTTCCCGCTACTGTGTGTGTCTGGTCTGTCTGGATGTTGGCAAAACCCAGGGGTGAGCCTTTACCTGCAGATTTGGTGGTGATGGGGAGGACCTGCCAAAGGTATCTGCCTTTCCAGGGCTCCCTGCTCTGGTGTGACATTTAACGTGATCCCACTATAAATGACTATCACGGAGTGAGCTGAGCAACTCCCCTGAATGAGAGTGGCATCTCGTTTGCTGCTTTTTTTTATTCCTTGCTTTGCCCCCAAGCTGTCCCTTTTCAGGCGTGATTAGGCATCACCATTCAGTTGTACGTTGTATCTGCTTCAAATCGATAAAACTTGGTTGCCCCTCCATCCCAACACCGCCTGAACCTCCTTTCCCCGCAGAAGTCACCCTCTTCTGCAGGCGTCCAAATAAGCAATTATTCTTTGAGTAAAGATGGAGTTGTGGGGTGGGGGGAACACACATCAACACCCCCGCATCCCCAATGTGGCCCTTACTCCTTAATCTCACTGGATAGAGTTACACATCTGGTAGAGGCTTGTTCGTTGTTGCTATTACTTTTATTGCGTCTTTAGCAGTGATGAAGTTCAGATGGCAGAGCCAGTGGGCCCCAATTTAATTTCGTCTGGCCTCCTGTAATGAGCACGCTGTGATCCCTGAACAGGGCTGGCTTGGCCACAGCTCCAGCAGGCAGGGGCTGCCTGCTGTGGTGATGGGCAGAGGTGGTGGCGGACAGACAGACGGACAGGCGAAACTCCATGGGGGTGGGCAGGCAGGGGGGAAAAATCTGGAACGAAGCATAATGGATGGGTGGAGGTGTCTGTGCTGTGTGAGTGCTGAATACTGCAGTGATGTGAGTGGGTGGATGTACGGACAGATGGACAGACAACAGCTTCTCATGTCAAAACCCAGAAGCAAGATCACGAGGTGGATTTCCACCTTTTTTTGGTGGCTGGGGTGTGTGTGCTGTGACACTTTCTGAGGTTGCTCTAGCCCTGATGGCTCTTCCTTGGCAATTTCTGTGACCCTCTGGGTTTCCAGTGGCAATGTAAAGAAGCTCCCACCTCTCCCCTGGTGTCTGCAAATGCATGTGTCTAAGGGCTATACAGGATTCATTTATGGGCCTCCCGTTGGTGGGATATGTGCATGCAAAATGAAGGTTGTATTTGGCTTCTAATATTCAGATCTATATTCCATACTGTGTTGACCAAGAAAAGCAACTCAGCCCCTGTGCTGAAGAATGTGATGGACTGCTGACTTTCAGAAACGTACTGTAAATCAAGGAGGCTAATAAATACTTGCTATTAATAAAACAGGGCTACTGCCTTTCAAGTTATTTTCACATTTTGCATTTTAAAATTTAAGTGGAGTGAAAAAGGCAATACTTTTGGACTTTCCCTCTTCCCCCAGCACAGTTGTTGCTAAACTTAACCTCCTCAAATGCCTAGGCAAGATGAGTATTTTCATCAATGAGAAGGTCTAGATAGAGCAGTAAGACCCCTGCCCAACGCTGTGGAGGTGATGAGGGCCTGGCAACAGGGTTCCCTTGGCAAGTGGTGGTCTCTTACCAGGTTGTCCCTATGGGCTGGGAGAAGATCCCCAGAGCTTGTCCAGACTAATGCATCAAAGAGCCTGCAGCCAGAAGCTGTGCCACCTGCACTAGCTCATGCTAAAGATTTAAGGCTTCCCAGTTGTGAGCAAAGCTGCTCCAGGTGGTAAGCGCATGGGCAGAGCACCCACAGGCTACTTTACCCTTTCTCTCAGGTTTCTCTGGGTCCGTACCCCATCCATTGCAAGAAGTTGGGTGAAGGTGTTGGTGTCCAAGGGCCTCCCATGGCACACACCTGCAGGCAGCAGAAAATGGGGCTGTGAACTTGCTTCTTGAATATCTGTAGCAGAGCTCGTAGCGCCTACAGAGATGCCAGAACAGGCTCTTTAAATAGCTGTGCCCTTGCAAACCCATGACACTGGGCAGGGAGAGAGTAGAGGATGGAGCCCTAAATAAATCTTTTTTTTTTTTTTTCTTTATGTGAGTGTCTGTCCTTTCCCTGACCTCTTACAGCCTTCCATCAGCAAGCAGTGCCGAGTGGCTGTGACAATTCTGTCCCCCTTCCCTGTGGGCTGAGGTTGTCCCCTGGCAGCCCTAGTCCGATGGCTTGTCTTCCAAAAAGCCCCCGTTGGTGGGTAGGTGGGCTCTGCCTGTCCTGCTTTTCCCAAACACCTCTGCACCCCTAATTCCAGTATGGATAAAACTTTTTTTTTTTTTAATAGTCTCCTCCCAGCAGATGTCTTCTCTGCTGCCTCTATGGCATGTTCCCATGGGGTTTGGCTTTTCCATTTGGAGGCATTGGGGAGCAACATCCCTTCGGGAGCTGCTTTGCACCTGGCTGCTCCTGTTGGCTTTTTGCTGCCTGAAATCCCCTTTTAACTTCTTTTTTAATTCCCCTTCCCTCTCTCCCCTGCTGAAGAGATAGCACTTTCTGCAGCTGTAGTGATTAAAGGGGAGGGGAAAAAAAGCTTATTTAAAGTAGAGCCTGGCAATATAAAATAAGGTGTGGAGGTGATGAATGATCCCGGGGTATATTAAAGCAGGGGCTGGCATTTTCGACATCTCTCCTACCTGCAGCGTGTTTGAGCACCTCGGAGACCGGCTGTTTTGAAACACTGAGCATCCGCCCCCGGGCCCTCATACGGGCAAGTTTAAAAACGTCCTCTGGGATTTAGTCAAATTGTTGCTGCTTTCCTCTCCTGGGGACCCCAGAGCTGCTGTATGGATTTGCAGCTGGAAGGGGACAGGACGACAAATCCCACCCCAGTCCCGCTCTGCCACCAGAGGATGGATACCCCTGGAAAGGTTGGAAATGGGAAAAGCTTCCCTGACTTTTAAATGTGTTTTGAAAGCTCTTGGAAGCGTATTCCCAACATCGCTGTAAGAAGCAGTCAGGAGAAAGGAAAAGAAGAGCTCATTGCATGCAACCAGCAGGACAGGCACAGGGAAATTATGCATTTTTCCGGACTGTCTTATTCCCTTCTGTGTATTAAACATTATTTTAATATTCGAGTGACAATGTTTTATAATTAAGCTAAATGTAAGCGTACTAAGATGGAGTACGCTGGAGAGCTCAGCTCAGTGTGAGGAGGTGAGGAAGGTTTCCACCCAGTGCCCAGGATTAACCCCAGGCTGCAGCATCCTCTGCGGCCACGCTGGCAAGTACAGTGCCTGGCTCTCGAATGCCAACACACCCCGCACTTCGGCAAGTAAAACCTTTAACTCATAAAGGTTGTAATGTTAATACAGAAGAAAAGCCTTTTAAAAAATTACATTAGTTCACAGACATCTATTGAACTCATGAGGGGAAATCTAGCCCCTGAGAGATAGAAACTAAAGAGCTGAGCCATAAACCAGTATGATAACATCCTTATTATAAGATGCAAATTAAGGGGCCCAATTCACTTTAAAAAAGCATTATGAGTATTTAATTTTTCTAGTGGGAATATCTCTGAAGTTGGCCTGTGTGTGGTTTTTCATGCTGTGTACTTAAAAAAAAAAAAAGGAAAAAAAGAAGAAAGTAAGTCAGGCCATGAAGAAGCTGCTGAAGGCAGAGTTGAGGATGCCAAATGGTGATTTGGGTGGCAGAAGAAGTAGCTGGTGCTCATCGCAGGCAGGAGAGCATGTGTTCACACTGGATTTGGATGGGGAGACTGTGGCTGAAGCCAGCAGCATCACGGTGGCTTTTTGAAGTTGTGAAACGGGATCTGAACCTACCCTGGGATTTGCTTTAAGTGTTTCATTTCCAGAGTGGCTGGCTGGCTCCCTGTGCATCTCTGACCAGTGGCTTGGCGTTGACGCTGATGCCCGGTAGGTCAAGGAGGTGGTCTCAGTTGAATATCCATCTGAATTTTTTGAGATTTTCTGAGCAACTTGCTCCCCACGCTTGCCATTGCATCCCCTTTCAGGAAGCAGCTGGGTTGCCATGATGCTGCTGACAGTGTTATTGGTTACAGGCTGCAGAAAGCATACAGTCTGCTGAAGGGATGATGGGGCTTTTGAATGCTTTGATTTAGGCCCTTATTCACACTGGGAGTGATTTGAGGCTGAGTTTGTTTTTTGTGGCCATTCCTTGTTTCCTGGAGCGTTTTTGAATTCTTTTATTTTATTTTCCTCCTGAAATTGGAAGACAGTGTAATCACTGCCCTTGCCTTTGACTTTTGTTAGACGTCAGAGGCTAAAGTACCAAGCCAGAAGAAGGACTTGGCACACAAGGTGTGGACAGCTGGGATAAAAGGGAGAAAACCTCTGAGTGTCTGGTCTGCTCTCCATCCAGCTTTAGGTTGAAAGGTCAAGACTTGTTCGAAAAAGAAAAGAAAGTGCAGTACCCTTAATTCGCATCCTTAAAGACAAAAGGCCTGGTTCAGCCATCCACATGCTGGAGCCATCGGGAGGCTGGAATTATCTTTTCGTACATAGCAAATAAACCCCTTGCCCTGAAAGACTGCTTTTTAGGCAGGCATCGTATAGCTTTCCTGTATAATGCCTAGAGGTCAAGGGTTGAGTAAAATACAGAGACCATGAAAATACGTTAATTTGAAACCCAAGAGCTACATAACTTTACTTATTTTGCAGAGCTGTAGAGCATCTCTTCTATTACTGAGATAAAAATGGTGATGGAAAGGGGTCTGATCGCTCCAGATGCAGCCCTGCAGCTTGAGCCTGGAGTCAGGTGCTGCTCCTACACTGAAGCCCCTGCGCCCCATTTGGGTCACAGAATAATGGGGGTCTCCTGAGGCAGGGGGCAGTTAATCAGCTGAGGAAAACCCTGGTCTTCAGCTGGACCCCAATGACTGAGCTTGGACTGGGTCTGAGCTCTGCATTGAAACCTGTTTCTCATCCCAAGGTTGCCTCCCTATCCCCTTTCTGGCAACTGAATACTTACTCGTTTCCAAACAACTGTTTACAAGGAATATTGCTTCTTTTTAAAACTGCACAGATACATGTGGCCAGCAAAGACCATAAAATAGTGGTAGGTAATGCTTGCTGTCAGGCTGACCAAACCCTCAGAAATACATACTACTTGCTTTGAGGTGGTTTTTATTTTTGTTGTTTTGTTTTGCTTTTTCAGTTGTTTTTAAGAAAATAAATTCAACATATCTTTCCTTCATTTTGTTTAAGAATAATAAATTTAGCATGTAACAGGGTTAGCGGACCGGCTAGGCAGCTGTACGGGGCCACAGGTTAGTTAGGCTGGAAGTATTTACGGGGTTATTGCTCAGCTGATGCCTGAGAGGGGGCTCATCATACTAAACACCAACACCCAGCAGCACCCACACTAAACACCCTTTTCTGACCGAGCATTGCGATGCCCCAGTAATCTTCCCACAGATATCTATAAAAAAGAGGTGTTCTATGAATGAGTTTTTAAAATCTTTTTCCCTCCCTTTCCATCCTGAACTGACATAGGAGCACCTGGAGCATCATACGTACACGTGTGGCCGAAAATCACCTGGCTGTGAAGACAGATGGGGAATTTCACTCAGCATTTACAAAGTAAACTTCACAGGAAGGTCCAAGGTCAATATCAGGACGATATAAAGCTTGTGGCCAAACCCCAGCAATATCTCTTTATCAGGCCTACAGGCATTCTCCATGCCATTTCCCAGCTTGCTGCGTACCCCCTAAACCTCCCCCTCCCATCTATTTAGGAATAGGAGCCTCGTAAATCCTTCTGACCCAGATGCTTTATCGGGTCCCCCAGCTTCTCTCTGTGAAACCGCGGTAGGGGCGAACATCTGCGCAGGGGATATCCTCCTGCTCCCACTCCTCCGTGGCCGGCCGCTATCACCGCTGGGAAGGCAGTTGTGGTTTCATAGCTTTTTAGCTGCGAAATGAGGAAGGATGTTCTTCCTTGTGGTTTGCAATTACAGCGTAGAAAGTAAAAAAACGTATTTTTGCATCCCACCTCCAGACTCTCTCCCCTGCAGCCAGGGCTGAGATAAGGGGCAATGTGTCACAAAGCAAAACCCTGACAGTAAGCGAGTTCTGAAAGTGATTGTAAAAGCTCCCTGGGAGATTAAACATAGGTTTGAGCCTATGCGTGGCATCGGCATTTGGGAATAGCATTTCATACCACATAGTACCTTACATTTTTTAAAAAAACCAACATCCCTAGACTCCAACCTTCCTTTGTGCTGGGGTCACGGTAGTCAAGATTCTGATGCTCTAAATTCACCCTCCACCTTTAACTCCAGATATTCTTTAGCTCTTGGGAGCAGGTGATATATCTGTGCCTCAACCCCCACCCCAATGTTTACACAATCAAAACCTAGAAAGGTTCCAGGGTTAGCACCAGCAAACCCAGGAGCTGGGCTGGTCCTTCACTGGGGGTGCTCTGGAGGGACTGTGAGGAGTGTTCTCCTGGATGGAGGGATGTCCAGTTTCAGGTCTGGGATGGCTACAAAGATGGGTCCTGGATGCACTTGACAGTGGCTTCTCAGGAACTGCTGTGGGGATGGATGAAGCTGGAGGATACACCCTGTATGTTCTTTAAGTGGTTTGGGCTAAGTTGAAAAACAACATATTATTGATTTGCAAGTAGCACAAGCAGCTGGCTCGTACCTAATTATGGGTGCTCCCCCTCAGTCACGTACCCACCACAGAGGGCCAGGTGGGCGAGGGCTCCTGGACACATCCAGCTGCAGTGAGGATGTTTCTGGGCATGCATCTTTTTGGAGGAGTGTGGTGGGATCCTGCCTGGGGCCAGATGTCTTTCCAGAAGTGCTTGTACCCCCACTCCCCTTTACACCTCCTCTTCATGAAGATGATGCAAGATCTGATTTCTCTTCCCGTACTCTGATAATGCCTGATCCCAGGGCTGGAGCAGCAGAGCTGTGCTGTGCAGACCAGGGTCACCTCTGTTTTGTTTTCACAAGGGCTTATATTCCTCTTCTTTAAGAGAAGAGACTGACTTCCCCATTGAGTTGCACTGGTGTGGGTTTAAGGAGTGAGAAAGAGCAGTGGGATTCCTCTACTACCTGATGCTACAGGATTTTTTTGTTTTTTAAATTTTAATTTTGTTTTTTGCACTGTAGTGAGAAGGCAGAGGTGAATCCTCGCCAGATAGGGAGGTGCAGCTGGAAAGGGGATGATCCTTGCTGATGGCCCCGGCTGGGATGTGCTGCTCCCCCCGCTGGGAGCCCCTGTGGCTGAGGCCCTTCTCCCTGCGCAGCTCGGCAGGTTTCGGCATGACTCACCAGAGCTTGGGACAAGGTTGGGTGTTTTCTTCCAGGTCAGGATTTAGGTGGATTGGCAAAAGGCTGTGGAAATGCTTTTAAGGTGTCTTCTTGCATTTTTTTCCCCTTTCTCCTTTTTGTTTCCCTGCAAGCAGTGCCAGGCTCTCCTGCTCTGCCTTCACCTGGCAGATGAGTGAGGAAGGGTTCAGGCTGCCGGAGATGCACATTTAGCAATTTAGCATCCTGTCCCATACCTTGGCTCAGCATCTTTCCTCCCCTTCTCCCCACCAGCACCCCCCAAAACTTCTCCCCTTCTCCAAAGAGGTGAATGCCATCGCTCCTGGCTAGGGGCCACCAACGCAACCCCATTTCCTCCCTCCTCATGGGGTGCCTTACTGATGGGAATCAACTCACATTTATTGCCGTACTTCGAATAATATACTTCGAATAATATAAATAACAGAACAAGAGTGTTGAGGATGCCACAGATATTTGTAACACACACTGAAGTCTCTAAAGACTTGAAGCTCCAAGGCTTATGGAGAGATAAATAATAGGTAGTAATTAAAGATGCACGCACTGTATCACTATGAATTGCAAGGGGTTTTAGAGCGGATGGACACGTCATTGTGCTGGTCGAGGTCCTTGCTGTGGGAGTTTGGGGTGGCCAGAAGGGTCTGCAGCTGAGCAGCCATGTGCATGCAAGACATGCTTTCTTTGCATTTGTGTTACTATTATTATTTAATACGAGTTAATCACTGCAGCCTCCAGCTCTGCTGACGCAGGGCTCAGAACCTGGCTATTGCCCACCCAGAGCCAAGCCTGGCTGCGCCTCCTGGTACCCTGTCTGCTGCAGATTAAAGATCTTCTACCACCAAGCTGGGATAAATGTGAGGTTTTGTGCCACTGGTTCCCATCTTAATTATGTATCTGCATGGGATAGACCTGAGGGCAAACCGTCCTGGCACTCCATCAGCACTTTCCTACGTGTGCTTCTGGGAAACGGAGGGACAGCCACACGCATGACCTGTTCTTCTGGCCTCTCCTCAATCACATTGCAGCCTCAGGTGCATTTTTAGCTCCTCTGAAATATTTTGGGGGTGTTTTTTCACCTTAATGCCTTAATCACTTTTTTTTTCCCCCCCGTTTTTCCCCTCCTTTGACATGTCCGAACTATTTCATCCCATTCTTAGTATTGACATAAAAATGCAGCTGAGAAAACACTGAAGCTGTTTCAACAACTGCCGTGTTAAGAAGTAAAGTAAACCAGAAAGTAGTTATTACACTGAGAGCTTCCTCTTTAAATCAGCTGGGGGGGAGAAGTGAGATTACTTGGTAATTAGATTCTCTCCCTCATCCTAATTGCATTACCAATAAATCAGCTCTGAAGATCTGTTTCTTTTTAAGTTTTCTTGAATTTAGTCTTTGTCTGAGAGTCTTGGAACAACAGAGCCACAGTAAGTATGATTAACCTATAGTTAATTACTGGGGTATTTCAGCTCTGCCCTGTGGACGCTCAGCCTGCAATAGTTAACTATCGGCCTCTCAGAAACCAACCCCCTTCCAAATGTGGGGGAGAGGAGCAGTGGAGAGCTGAGCATGGTGAGCTGGTCCCTCATTACTGACATTGTTTAAGTAAAAGTGCAGCAGGCTTTACATTAAGGGATAATTTGGCACACACACAAGCCCAATGGAAAAAATTAACTTTTTTGCCTTTTTGTTCTGCGCTTCCCCCTCGCCTCTTTCCAGAGCTGCTAAAAGACCAGGGAGTTTCAGTTTAGAAAATGCCTCTTATAAATACCTCCTATAATTTCAGAGTCTCAGACCCTGAATCCATTTAAGCACCGATTAAACCATATATACAATGTATGTTTTCTTTTTTAGAAGAAGAGAGGATGTTTACTTAACATATAATTACACAAGCCAAGAGAGAGAAGGATAAAGAAAAGCCCTCCCAAAACCATGCGGGGTGTTCCCTTTCCCTTAACTGAAGTCAGGGCAGATCTCTCTCATTAGGAGGTGAGTGATGAGGGCTTATCAGTGACCTTCCACCGAAATCTTGCGTAGTTGAAACCTGGCAGTTGCACAAGAGGTAGGGTGGCGATGCGCAGTGCCGTGCTCCAGGACTCCGTTGAGTTTGTAACAGATCACGGCTCCCAATTCACCCGTGGTTCAGGTATGCCATTCGCTTTGGTGCACTGGTTCACACGCACTGGATTCCATCCCTATGACCCACAGAAGGCCAGATGGCTTGTCAGAAAAAACAATGTTGATTGATAGTTTAAAAAAAAAAAATCCTTGGTGAACACAATGTAAATTCTAGATTGAAGGAGTTCATCCTTCCCACTGCTCTACTCAAGTCTGCCCTTCGCAAAGGTTTATTGATACCACATGTGAGTTTCTTCTGGATAGGAAGACAAGGACCATTATATTGACAATGCAGTCACCTTCAGCAGGAAAAAGAGAGTTATGACCCCCAAACACAGCAACTCTTGCATGATTTTAACTGGGAAACTTGAGTAGGAGGGACTCTGGATCACTATTTCCACTAGGAGAGCATCAGAGAGATAAGCTGTTCTACAATGAGGGGTGAAATTCCCCATCTGTCTTCACAGCCAGGTGATTTTCGGCCACACGTGTACCTATGATGCTCCAGGTGCTTCTATGTCAGTTCAGGATGGATGCCAGCACTTGATGTCACCACACTGATGGGTCACTGTCCAATAGGGTCAGATCTAAGTGGGCAGAGCCACGTGTAGATTGTGTAGGTCACAGGATCCACTGACAGACCCATGCATGGCCAGGGCAGGGACCAGGTCTAGGAGCTGGGTGCAGGCAGGAGCAACAAAAGGTGGGGACAGAGATGGAGAAGATGGAGGATACAAAGCTACGTCCTTTAGGATTCAGAAATCCAGCCTGCTAATCCTCTTATGCTGCTCAGAAAGTATTGAAGGCTGCCCAGCTTGGCCAGGGATGGGAATGGTCTGCAGCTGTGGTCATTCTGCCTCCTCTGCTGATCATCCACAGGTGGGGACACTCAGCCTACTTCTCTTCCACCTTTTCCTGATTATGGAGGTCTGCAAGGTAGTTGATACAGGTATGGGCTCACTGCAGGCTTAGGAGAAGCAGTAGGTTGTACCCCTGTGGTGGGAGGTTCATTCCTTTTGAGGTTTGCATTGATGCTTTCTGATGTCAGGGAGGGTCTCCTGCACTGGATGAGCTGCCAGAGTGTAGAGGTTCCAATGCTGGCAGTACTATGATACCAGCCTTCACCTAAGGTCTGCTTTGGCCACTGCAGCTTAGTGCTTGCACCTGAACTGGCTTTTTTTCTTTGGCCAGACCTGGAAGGAATGCTTGCAGTTTTCACTTGTGTTTGGCTGGCTCAGAATAACATCTCTCTGGGTTCATAAGACCCCTGGGACCGTGCATGGCTCAGAAGTACCAGTTTACTACAGGTACCCCATGTGCTCTGGATATGGGGGAGAAAAGCTGTGTTGATTTAGGAGAAAAGAGATGATGTCCTTGCCTACCTTCTGGAGGATGAAGGCCTTTAGGAGATGCTTCCTATCAAACTTCACTTGTACGTTATGCTGAGCCTTAGGTGGCACCTCATCTTGACTCACTCATCGACGTGACCACCTTGGGCTGTTCCCAACAGGGAGAATGGAACATTCACCAGGGAGCTGCTCTCCACGGAACAGATGAGTGGTACTTGTACAATACTCTTTGCTGGTGCTCTTTAAAGTCAATCCTTTCTTTAAGATGGTACCGTTTTGCCAATACATGTTATCTCTCAAGTATCTTCCTGTGCCCACAGTATGGCGTCTGTAATATGTATTATATCGTACTGTCTTTCTTCCATGTTAGCCAGAGGGGAAAGCTTAGTGTGGACTATGCATTAGCCTTTCTGCTCCCTGACACCATGGGCTCAGATTAGCCCTTCATCTGTGCAAGAGAAATATATGGGGTATTATGAGTGTGCAGGATTGTGTAGTGCTTTTTTGAAGACACCTCTAGAGCTGAAGGCATGGTCTGTGCTGGTGTATTAATTGTGAGAAGATGTGTTACCCCATTATCCTGGCAGAAAAAAATTTTTCTTCCCTGTCCTGACAATTCATATTTCTGGGAAGGGCTGTATTTTAGCGCTGCAGTGGGCGGAAGACTTAATGTTTCTGGCAGGTTTGTCTTGGGGGTCTGAAGTTTATTGGAGGTCCCTAAGCACAGATAAATTAATAATAATCACCAAACTATATCACTTGGGGACAGCAACAGCTCTTATTATTGCTGAAAGGGGGCTATTATTCAAGCTCTCCAATGAATGGCTTTGTACCATGACTAGCATTTCCCTCACTGGTGAGTCAGGAATGAAACCACAATGGGTTAATTCCTCTTTTCCTTGGGGAAGTAGCAGGGCACCCTGCAGAAACACATGTGGTGACTAGAGTCCAAATGATGTCAAATAGCTGGATTTTGCTATTGGAATGACCTCCCCCTGCAGTTCTGCAAGTGGTATGATGGGGCTGGGGCTGAAGGAAGGTGGGCAGGAGGATTTGGAGCTTGGGACCTTCCACAGCTTGTAACTAGGGTGGATGGAAGAAGGTGCAGCAGATGCTGGTCGTGCACTAAAGCCAGACCAGATTCTTTAATTTCCTTCACTCTAGGCAGGGACATCTAGTCCAGGGGATACCTTTTCTTCCTTTTTTTTTCTTCCTCATTGTGGTGGCAGTGCGGCAGGCTTATCCAGTGCCATCAGGTGCATGCCTGGGGTCTGTGTGGTGCTGAGCTCAGCACAGGTCTCTTGGGACACAAGGGTCCGTCTCCAATACCACCAATCTTTATGGTCCTTCCCCCTCCCTTGGTGGGGTTGTATCACCTTGTACTGGAAGACACCACAGCCCAGGTCTATTTGCCACCCCTGGCCCCCAAACCACCCTCCTCCCCTCTGGAAATCCCAGCAAAGGTCAGCTTTATTCATTTTTTGGGCAAACCCATGCTACAACTGGCTGGACTGCTTTGAAAATGCCTAGTGGCATCTGTGGCCTAGCACAAGGTTGCTTCAGGATTGCATTTGCCAAGCAATGAGTCACTTAGTGGGATGGTGTGACTTTGTACTGTTAGGTGTCTGTCCCGCTATACACCCAACCAGGGCAGCCTGGCTTCATCCATCATAGTCTTGCCATTGCCCACTGGTGACCCAGGGTGAGGTTGGTGGTGTTAGCTTGAAGAAAACATAAGGGTATCTTAAAATTATTTTGGCCACTCCTTCCTCTCTCCTTGCATCTCCATCTCTGTCACTGGGTACCTGGCATTAGCTTTTGAGTAATTCTGGCAGCAAGAATAGCAAGATAAAGACTTATCCATTGAAACATCATCCTTGACTCCTGCAGACCCTGAGCTGCTCTCATCAGTTCTTGTTTGAGTGATTAAGGATTGCACCATTAGTCTACTGCTTAATGAATATTGAAATACTGTCTGGAAATGAAAAGGCGTATGTTTTCTGCAACACAAACAAACCAGAAATGTTTTCCACTGTGGTATGGTCCTCTAAGTGTTGGGTGTCACCCCACTGGAGCTCTGGCAGAGCCCTCATCTTTGAACTAAATTGAGAAGTGGGAATCTTGCGGCTAGTAATAGCCAGGCCATTATTTTAAGGATACAAATGTTTAATGTACAATAACGAGTCACATAATGAATGTCCAAATGAGTGATGTTTTCTTCAGTTTTACATTCCCGGAGGCGCAGAAAGTATTGGTCACTTTGACACAGAAAACAGCCAGGCAATTACACTGGCATGCTCTGAAAAGAGGAGATTTTATTTCATAACGCAGAACTTGAAATAAGGCCCAGAAACACCCTGTGCTTCCTGGTTGCTGCTCTGAATTGAATTTGCCTCCACTGCACATTAAAAAGGAGCTTGGGGTTTAGGACTGTATTTGACTCTGAGCATCTCTGAGCTAGTGTGTTGGGTCTTTAGAAGTGAGGATGGGGAAAGGTGAGCAAGTAGGCACCTGTGAAGGGTTTCTTCTTTCTGTGGAAAGAAAAATGAAAATTAATGAAATCTGGCTCCACTTTGCAGCAAGGGGGATGCTGTGGGTGCTAGAGGTAGGGTACCACCAACTACCAACAAAGCTGGCTTGGTTGAGATGGTGTATTTGCTGTGTGCCCAAAGATGACATGGTTTGGGCGACGGTCTGCCCCCCCTGCCTCTGCATTACTGAAACTCCCCATGGCTTCAACATAGTTGAATTGGGTTTTACCCAGAAGCTTTCAATACGCACTCCTCTTTTTTTTTTTTTTCTCCTTTTTTTTCCTTCTTCACAAATAAGTTGAGAGAATCTTTGCAAGGTTTTTTAAGTTTATGATTTAAGGCTTGATTCTTCCCTTACTGAAATTTTGGGGAAAGCAGAACCCCTATCACTTCATTTGGACAAGATATATTAATTATTTGTCATGTTACAGAAGACAACAAAATCTGGGTAATTTCAGCAAGGGGAGAAAACTCAGTCTCGCGTGTGTGTGCTGGGGAGATCTCAAATGAAATGTTGCCTTAGCAGGCAAAGTTCTAGTGTTCCAAAAAAAAAGTCCAGGTTTTATCTATTTTACCAAAGGGTAAAATGAATTCCTATGTATATTTTATGAGAATATTTGTTTTGTTTATAGTCCAGCATTAAGGATACTTTTTTCTTAATAAGCTTGTGTCAGAGCTCCCATAACCGTAGCCCGAAGGATATGTTTTGCCAAAATGAAAAATGAACATATTATTTACCTATCAATACCATGCAACGTTGATCAATGCAAACCAAGGGTGCTCCCTCCTCCTGCTCTCACTGTTACGGGAGGCGGGTTGCCCTGTCTGGGCAGTGCTGGGACTTTATCTGTAATATGGAGCTTTCAACCGCCAGGCCGACAAAATGCCTCTCTGACAGCCAAGCCATTAATTACCATCATCTGAGCCTAATTCATTCATCCCTTTCCCTCTCATGCAGAGGGACAGGGAGGGCTGAGGGCACTTGGGGAAATGTAGGCATGATTCCATATTTGTTATGCGGCGAGCGCTGCCTGCGACTTTGTTGGTTGCAGTGGCTTTAATTGAATTGGCTTGCCAATAAAGCTGTTGTCATTCAGTAAGTGAATTTGTTGTACTACTCGCACCACAGCTGCTGCATACAACCAGGCGTTTCCTGAAGGCAAGCCAACCTTGTGCTACCCTGGCTAGAGATTCTTTTTTTTTGCCTTTCCCCAAAACTTATCCATAACATGCTGTGTGATATTCTCTAGGTGTTGTTTCCCAGCGGGGAGAAATGGGGGTGTCCCTTGCCCAGGCCCCTCTCGCAGGGGTACATCGCAACCCCAAAACGCAGGGGTTGTGGGCTGGGTGCTGGTAGACCACTGGGGTGTGGGACTGGCCGGTCAGCCCCTATGTGTTTTCAATTAAGGGGCTCTGACCTCCGTTACCCTGTGCTGGTCATAATAGAGCATCATTGTTCCTCACAGTAAAAATAAATACAGAATATGACAGATAATATATTTTGTTAGTCAGGAGCTTAGAGTCCCATTAAGAAGTCTAGCAATATTGATAAAATAAAGCAATGTTAGGAGAGGCATTTATTATAGGATATGTAGGCTTTTGGACCAAAAAAATACTCTGACTTTCTGCAGTTTATAAAACATTAGGGAAGGAGGGGGGGTCCACTTGATTTATAGTGGCTGTAAAGTGATACTCAGATGAAGTAAAATATACAGAGGTCTGAGCATTATTTTTTTGTGTTTTCATGCGTGGGATGAGCATATAGGCAATAGTCCAGAGAGCAGTCCATGAGGCAGCTCGGTGGTGGCTGAGGACCAGTGCTCCCCAAACACTTCATCCTTCTCACAGCAGAGATGAAGGACAAACCTATGTCTGAACACTACCTCTGCCCTCTCTTCTCTGCTGGGTCAGAGCAAAACTACACATTTTATCACCCCTAAAGAAGGGGGAGAAAAGAGATCTGGATCTGTTTCAAGACATTGTGGCCAAGTCGCAATTCTGATTGGGATGAATTACTTGGTGCTACACTGAGCTGGGGGAATTATCCTGAGAGAGAAGCTTTTTTCAGAGACTTTTTTTTTTTTTCTTTAGTAACCCCATAAAGCATTGCTTTGAAATCTGAGTTCATTCTGTCAGTTTTCTCCAGATTTATGTTTATTGTAGTTTATTTCTCATGCATCCAAAATATGGGTAGGGAGGATACTTTAATCTCTCTGCTCAAATTGGATCATGCTCAGCTGGATGCAAAACTGAAACTACAGGAGCTAAAGTAATATTTGGGTGTCAGTCTTGCTTGAGGTGAATCATAAATTTGAGGAGATAAGCTGACAATTAGATGGTTAAACTAGTACCTAAATCATAGAATCATAGAATCATAGAATGGTTAGAGTTGGAAGGGACCTTAAAGATCATCAAGTTCCAACTCCCCTGCCATGGGCAGGGACACCTCTCCCTAGAGCAGGTTGCTCCAAGCCCCATTCAGCCTGGCCTTAAGCACTTCCAGGGATGGGGCATCAACAACTTCCCTCGGCAACCTGTTCCAAATGCTTGTTTCCAGACAACCAACAAAAAATTTAAATTTTGCCCTGCATAGGCTCATGCTATTTGAGTAGTAACTCATGAAGGGAAGTCTAAAATTGATTGAAGTAGAGGAAGGTTTCACTATTATCAGCACCAATGCGTGTAGCCTGTGATGGGGATCTGTTGCCTTCAGCACTGGGAGCCTGCTTGTACAAATATATGGAAGTGGTTTTGGCAAAGGCCAAAGTATCTACTTCCAGCCTGGGAAGAGTCACTTTTCCTGTTAACTTGGGAATAAAAGTATATCAACCATAAGGCCTGAGGGTCATAAAGTAGTTGACTTGTTTCACCTCTGTGAGGGATCAGCTCTAGGAGTAATGGAAAACATCTTGCTGATGTCTGTAAGACCATGATTGGTGGGGCTTTTTTTTCTTTTTTTTTCGCCCCCCCCACCCCTTCACTGTTTCTTGAGGTGCTTCTTGGAAATTAAGACTATGTTCTAAGCTTTAGGACATACCTGTGTGGTCAACCTAGATCCATCAGCCGAAATGCATGATTAGGGATCGTGTCTGGAGGCATGAGGCAGTCAGGGTGTATCAGGAGGGTGCATCGGTGAAGCCTGGGATTTCAGGGCTGCACCATCTGAATCTACAGTGCCCACTTCTTCTAGTGGTTTTGGAGTGTTGCTGGGTTCCAGCAAGTCTGTCTGGCACCACTAACAACCCAGAGCTGACCCAAAGGCAGTAGGTGGGTTATTATCTTTCTATTGAATTTGAGTGCAGAGTTAGTTATATCAGATGTGCGTGGATATTGTTAAATAACCCAAGCAGGATCTGTTGTTTGCTGCTGGGGAGATTTGTCATGCCTGGAGGAAACAGTGGCAGCCCTGGGGTGCTGGGTCTGGGTTTCCTCTTGGCTGGGAGTGTTGGAGGCCCCAGGGCAGAGTGAAGCTCCCCAGCTGTTGGTAGGACCTGCAGGTCTCTTCCCACATCAGTGAGTTTGTTCCCTTTCCTGCTGCACCAAAACTCAGAAGTTTGGGTGTCCATGGCTCAGCTGGGGTCAAAAAGGATGGGGAAATTTTAATGGTGAATAACCTGTGGTTTGGGTTGCTTAGAGTAATTTAATTTAGCTTGAACATTCCTCTTAGAGCAGTAATGCTCAGTAAGTGGCTGTGTCAGTCAATTATAGACTTATAGTAGCTGACAACTTTTTCTCCTATCATCTCCTCCCGCCACTCCCCAAGCCTCTGCCAGAGAGAACAAGCCCTGAGAGAGCAAGCACACATGAACCTCAGTAGGTTGTGGCAAGCAGCCAAAATAAAAGTTCAGGATAACTTCATATAGTCTTTTCCTTGGGTCTAATGTTATGTATGTGGAATGCAAGTGCATTGGTATTTTTTTAAAAAGACCAAGCTGACAAAAGCTTTTGTGTGGCTGCATCTCCCACAGTATTAGAAACAAATATGCAACATTAAGAGTCATGTAGATCTCAATTAGCAGCTAATAAAGTAGGCCTGTCTTTATTTAGGTGTGTGTTTGGTTTTTGTTTTTTTTTTTAAATTGTGCCCTCCACGTTTGTGGTTTAAGAAAATTGTACAGGCATACCAACCCTTCTTCAGAATGAGATCTCTGTACAGAAAACACAAAGCATATTTTTTTGGAGACTGAGATGAGTGATTGGGAGAGCTGTGACTTCAGGAGAGCAGACATGAGTGGAAGGGAACTGACCACTGAAACCAGATCCTGGAAGCACCATGAATATAGGTTTGTAGTAGACCAGTGTTTATTTTTCTTTCTCCTTGGCAGGCATTGCTTTTGCCTTTAAGCTTAGCAGGGTCGGCATAAGAAAAAAGTTCATCTGGAAGTATAGCATCTCAAGAAGAAAAGAAGAATGTGGTGAGTAAGTGGTCAGATTGGAAAACTTAGTTATAACTGAATGGCTCTCAGAAATCTGAAATAAGTTTGTGCACCTTTAGCTTGAAAATTTTACTTCATGTGCCAAGTTTGTGTTAAAATAACCTATGCAAAAATAAAAAATAGTCTTGGGTGTGTGTGAGCTTTGGAGTTGGGGTGGTGGTGGAATGAAATACTTAACAGTACACCCAATCTGTAAAAATTAACTTGTGTCTCTCCCAGATTGTGATACAGGGTGCTGATGGGACTTGTATCCTGGTGCCAACTGGTCTTCATGTCTCTGCTAGCCGCAGGAGGGCTTGGATCCTCTACACCCAAATCTCCACTGGCTGTCGAAGGCATAATTAACTGCGTGGGTGGTAAAATGGCCCAGGGCTCCCCCTTTGCATTTTGTGCAACTGGAACATACCCTCCTTGTTCGGGTAACGTGGCAAATAAAATCCTAGCAGGGCAGCGGCGAGTGTTGAAGAGGAGTTTTGAAATAGCATGAGAATGGGTTTTATTGCAGTATATCACTTGCTGAAACTGCAGGGCTGGTGCAAATAATCTATTAAGAGAAAGCTCTTGTGAAGCTCTATGGCTTTTTAAAGAGGTTTATGGCTTGGCTAGCAATCGTTCGCTGTGTGAAAGTCTGGAGGTATGAGTCTTCATGGGGCCACGTTGGCATAAGTGCTGCCTTGTGTTGCAATGGGTGTGGAGGTATCTGCAGCTGAAACGATGGGGCAAGATCCCAGCCCTGCTGGAGCCGAGTGCCAGCACCGGGGACACAGGCTTGGCCCAGCCTCCCCCAGGGCTGTTACGTGACCCTGCCTGGGGGTTCCTTTGTGTGTGCAACTTCCACCTCTGACACCCAGGCTTGCACTTATGCACTGGCAGTGAAATGGTTGCTTGCACCCTGCTGTGCACTAAGTCAAGCAACTTCTTTGTGTCTAGGATGAGTACTCACAGCCTTTTCTTTCCGAACTTAAGGTGCTGCTGTAAGCAAGGTTTGGCGCACATGCTATTTCATGGATGAGGAAGGGGTCTTGGCTGTTGCAATTCTGCTTGTGTCGCAAGGGAGAGCTGATGGGCTCCCTGCTGTGCTCCCCAGAGGCCAGGATTAGACCTTCCTTGAGCTCCCCTGGCTGCCTGTGTGACCCGAGATGTAGCCTGAGCTTTAGTGGGTCAAACCTTCCAGCCAGGTACACATGTGAGAGATCATTTGAGTGTAAGGCTCTGCTCTCTGACAAGTTTGCCTGTACTCTTCTGCAGCACCTTCGTGGGCTTGGTGATTTCAAGCCTGGTTGCATGCAAAGTTTTATTTGCTTTCCATGGGTTGCCTTTGCTCTCCTGTCTTTTTTGGAGGAGAGTTACAGGACTATTTACTTTTCTTCTTGAGAAGCAAGTTGCAGAAAACTCACTGCTCTCTTCCCTGGTGCTCTCCAGGTTTCTCACCTTTTCAGCAGGAAAGAGAAAAGCATCTCAAGACTTCTTATGGCATGCCCCCTTCCTCCTGGGCAAGCAAAGGCAGTGCAAGGAGGACCATCTCCCCACAGTCTGGCATGGCCTTTATCTGAGAATATTCTCTGCATGGTGGAAGATCTTGTCTGAGGTTTCCTCTGGCCTTATAGGCACTGGCTGGAGCTTGTATGTGGGGCATGGTGCAAAAGGATGCTTCTGCCATTTAAATAAACGATGTGTCAAGTGGTCAGTTCTGAACCCAGCCACAGCTTTCAAAGACTTATGTGATATGGAGGAGTACGGCAGCATCTCTTCAACAAGGTGATTTGACATCAGCAGTTAGATACTCATGTTTGGTTTGAGTCTGCAGCGAGCTATATGATACCTTTTACTTTTGCAATGCATATTTAAATTTTTCTGGGTACAAAGCCCTTGAGCATGAAGCATCTTTTAGATGTACTGAACACCCTGATTGTTTTTAGTCTCATGTCCAACTGATTTGTTGATTAGGAGATATTGCTGTTGCTGCTGACAGTTAGCTGAGTTGCACAGGTGAGACCTGGGCTTTGCTGGAGGACATCTTGCATTCACCTGAGTGATAATCTCAGCCTGATGCCCCACAACTCAGTGTGGGACAACCTCCTTCAGAGCTGGTGTTTGCTCTTCTGCATGAGGTCTTCCTTGTGTGGACTTGGAGGTCTGATGGGAGTCTTCACATTGCTGTGCCCTGTGACAGTAGCTCTCCACTCATATAAAGATTATGCACTGACGTCCTGTTGCAAAACCCCATGAAGCTGATGACAATATTTCTGTTGGCTTCCATGGGATTTGCTCCACCTCTGTGAGTGCAGAGAGTTCAATAAACTCAGAAATCAGAACCCACAAAAAATGTGTGAGATGCAAAAAGGCTGAAATTAGCCCTAGACAAAAAAAGGGACCCCCCCAAACCAACCAAATGTAACACAGGTGCCTGAAACTTTCTCTTCTGTTTATTTCAAAGTATTGTAAAAATGTGGTTTTACTATTACAGGGCTTTTCATGGAGACAATGCTTGTTTTCAACAACTAATTTTCAGGTGATCCATTTAAATTTGCTCATGATCACTGCGAAGGGGAAGACACTCAGTTTAAAGTAACCGGCCTGTGTGGAAATGACAATGATGGGAAATATTCTGGAGTTGGGAGTAAGCTGTGTACTCTGCTTTACTGCAATCCTTTGCAGAAGCTGGGAATTACCTTTCCTAGTCTAGATCCTCCCTGCAGCTGGAACTACTAATATACAGTTATTTGGATGGGGCTAGATCTGCGTGCAGTGGAAGGATGTGCACCTGTAGCCATTTTATTGAAGTTGAGAGATGCTCTAGATTTACTGTGAAGTAACCAAAATCCAGCCTGTAATGACATTCCCCCACAGCCCTGAGAGTATTCTGCAAAATACAGAAACCATCATTCAGTTTATGTTATGAGAGAGGGGGGCTGCCAGTTGCTGTGAGGTCCTTGGTTAGTTCTGAACATCCCAAATCTGATTTAGCTCCGCGCATGCTTCCCTGACTCTCCTGTTGCTGCTGAGCTGAACAAGTGTGGACAAACCCTGCCACCAGCTGCTGCCAGGCTTCTCTGGCTCTCTCTCTACCAGTTTGCCCAAGTGCTCAGGCAATAAGATTTGTCCTGCCCTGTTTTTGCAAAGGGATTTGGAGATTGCAAAACATGTCACATTATTGACTGGAAGTTGTTACCATCTGGTGGCTGTTTAGATGGTCTGGTACTAATGAGTAGGTAATCTCAATCGAGTTTCTGGGGGACAGCTGTCCTCTCTCGCTTTCTTCCTCACGATCATACACATCATCGTCGTACTGGACACTGATTGATGTTCTTATTTGCAAAGATGAGTTACGAACAGCCATGGAAGCACTTTCCACAGGAAATGGGTTGCTGTATGTGAATGGGGTAATAGGAGGAAAACTGCCTTTCCAGCAGCTGTGTTACGTGTTTTATGTGCAGAAAGGATTTCAGGTTTCTAGCAGTATTATACAAACCTTAAACACACTCTAAAGAAGGAATCAAAGGATGTGAGCTATTGTAGATGAAGTTAAGACAAATAAAATCACACAGCTGTCCCCTTAGTTTATTTCCTAACCATTCTACAAGTCAATAGGTATCTGCTCCAAGGTGCCTCGTCTTGTAAATGCATACCCAGAAAATGCAACTTCAAAAAAAAAAAAAAGCCTAGTACATATTCAGAGTGCTGATCAGATGGAAGCTGTCCAGAGGCAGAAGCATGTAATAGTTGCTGTGTTCATGGATTTTACGGGTTTGATGGTATTCGAAGTGTTATTCAAAAATCATCCGTAGTTGGGTTCTGTGCTCGGAGACACGGAGATGGGGAGAGTGGGGACATCCCCACACAGCGCCATGGAGGGAGGGGTGGCAGGAGGAGTATTGGAAATGATGTGGGAGAGTAAGCCCTGCTCAAATATAGCCTGAGAAGTGTTGGTGGTCTCCCACCGCACATAGGAAAGCATGAGCACACATCAGTCACCTCTCACTGCTGCTTCAGCACCCCTTTGCCTGCCCTGTCTGTCTCATCTCTATATGTCTGCTCACAGAAGGTCATTGTGATCCCGTGCAAGCCCTGGGTTTGGGTGGAGGGTTTTCTACTAATGCGATGGGTCTTCAAGAGGTGTTTGCTGAACACCATGACACACCTTAAGGACAGAGATGAATAAAACTTGTTTATAGCAGAGCACGTGCTCTGCTCTGATGGTGTCAAGCTTCCCTGCAGACCTCAAACTCTAAGACTGGAGTTTGGGTTTCTTCTTTTGCCGTTCCATGTCTACAAGCACAACGCTGTCTGAGAGTGCAAGTAGTTTGTGTCTGGCTTGGACTTCCTTGCTGGCAAGTCATTCATGATTGCAGGTGGTTATTTACTTGTATGTGGTTCCTACTATCTCTCTCCTTATCTCATCCTGTCTGTACCAGCTTCAGGCCCTTCTTAATTCGGAAAGGAGCAGTGGTAGCTGCGGTGGTGATGTGGTGTTAATTTGTCTGAGTGTGCCTATTTTGAGTTCAGGTCAGCAAGTGCTGTCTCAGCCTGTTGGAGATTGCTCATGGTAGCTGGCTATCAGTGCATGTGCAGTGGCTGCTTAACTTGCTAGCAAAATACAACATTAAGTACAATAATGATGACTGTCCACAGACTTTTTTTTTTTGAAAAAAAATGTAATTTAAAAGCATTATTTTGCGTAGTTATGGAGCAGGCTGTGGGGCTGAGGCTAAAGAAGAAGGTAGGGTTCATCTTGACGATCCAACCATATGTTTTATTAACACAGTGGCTTGATCTGTTAGGTGCTCTGTAGGGGCACAGTGTAAAGGCGTATGTTTTAGCTACAGATGTGCATGTGGAGCAGCAGCACTGAATCACCTGTCATCCTGCATGAGTGGGGTGAAAGGGGAAGCTATTTACATAAATTATTGGAGAGCAGTAAATATTATTTCATGATATCACATCAAGATTACCTTAATCAAACTTGATATTAAGAGGCAGAATGATTTGCTCTTAGTCAAAGACACAATTAAAGAAGGTGCTTGAGGGTAAAGGAGAGTGCCTACTTAGGGAGGTTTTTATCACACAATGGCTGATGGGTTGGGAAGCTTACAACCAAGATCTTAACTCCTTTGTGGATTCTGCAGCAACAGCCCTCCTAATTTTAGCAACTGTTGCAGTTTCAGGAAGTATAGCACAAATGAAATGTAGGTGGTGGTTGTTTGTTGTTGTTTGTTCTCCCTTGTCCCCAGGAACGGAGCTTTGACTTGAAGGGAGAGATCTCTTAATCTTTTAAACACTTCTTCCTCTCTTCAAGGTTCCTGGAGCTTTTGCAAAGATTCTCTCGGCACAATTCATCCAAAGTAAATGCAAAAGCATTAATATGTCATAGTTGGACAGGGGGTCTGCCTGGCCTTAATTATGCTGTGGGACAAGACTGCTTTTTGGTGCCTGGAGTCTGTAGAGCGTTAACGTAATTTTAACATCCTCTTCTCACTGCCACTTCTCTCCCGGCCAATAGATTCAAGTCTTCTGAATAAAATAATGTTTCTTATTTGTTAGGAGTGTGGGTTCATTTATTATTTAGGTAACTGGAAGTCAATGTCTTGAGTTTCCCAATGTATCTGTAGCATATGAAGTGTTTGTAGCTCTTCCTGAAGTCAATGGATGCTTTAAGTGAGCACTTGGTGTGTATTACCTTGCTGAGAGAACAGAGCCCTTCTTTGTTTATTGCCTCTAGAGCTGGCTGTAAGTCGATTACTTTTATGCAACTTATATATATATATTTTATACAAAAGTAAAAGCTGACCTGTTGGGCAGGAAAAAAAAAAGTCCTTAGATAAGTCCCTATTCCCTTTCCTTTCCTTAACTTTTTTTTTTGTATTTTTTGTTTTTAATCAAAAACCAAACTATCAGTTGAGGGGGAAACTTAAATTGGAAAAATCTTTGACAAGTCTGAACTGCGCCCTCTCTTTGTGTGAAATACGTCTTCCTTGGTTCCCAACAGCGTTAACACTGGTTGGAGGAGCTGGGAAACGTTAAAGATGTGCTCAGCGCATTCCAGGATTAGGCCCATTGTTTAAGTAATAATACTCAATCTCACCAGCCCGTCTTTATTTTTATTTTCCATCCAGTCTTTCTACATGGAAGATATAAGAGCTTTATTTTTCTGTAGTTCTTTCCCTGCCCTTGCCTTCCTGGTGTTTTCATAACCCACTGTGCAGGTTTATGTGACTCCTCTCCCTGGGGTTTCAGATGGCCGAGAGCAGAATTTGGCCCCAACATTAGTAAGCTACTTTAAAAAAACAAAACAAAACAAAAAACCCAAAAGCCCAAACACAACTATATATCTGTAGCTTAATTACGATAATATTAATTCAGTTCACCTGAAAGGCATGCATGACATCACTTCTTCAGCAACCACTTGTAGGATGCTTGAGTGTTGTCAGTATATCTATTACTTTTTTCAATATCTGAGTTATTCAAGCATTTTCTGACACTGGAAAAGTAGTCTGTGCCTTCTCCTGGTGGTGCTCTTCTGACCATTTCTGATAACTCCCTCCTGACCATGTTTACATAAACAAGTTAGAAATGCCCAGCCATTGGAAGACCAGCCCTAGCACCACTTTGTAGCTAGGGCTTTTCTCCCCCTAGCTGCGTCAGGTACTGCTGATCACTGATTTGCAGTGAGGACACCACCTTCTTTTAAGGGCCCTGTTAAATATAAAACATTCAAGTCCAACTTTGCCAGGCTTAGTTACTGTACGATTGTGCTCTGTTTTCTTTCAAGAACTATAGGTACCCACCTCCTTTTCCTCATCTTCAAGATGAAGATACTTGTAGGTAGAGAGTTAGGTCTTTCCATAATAATACTCAAGCTGCAATACAGCTTCAATAGCAAGGAGATGGTGGTGAAACTGTGACTCATGACGTCCATACAGTCTTGGACAGGGAGTACACCAACATCATCTTTGAGGTTGAAAACACAAGCAAATGTAGAGCGGCCTGTCTGCAGCCATTAAAACACAGCATACCTGCTATACCTCGTTCCCTTCAGTCTTCATTATTTAAACTACTCTACGCTGGGGAGGAATAATCTCTTCTATAGTGAAGATAAGGAAAAATCATTCGTGTGTTAGTTGCTCCTGAGCCCTCCTCTTTGGTGGTGCGATGCCTCCCAGGTCATGGCGGGGGGATGTAAGACTTGCCTCTGAGGACAGATCTGCAGCTTACAGAGGGGATGGAGCCCAGATCCTTGTTTCAAGGAGGTCCTTTTCTGGCAGATCCTGTGCAATTGGCTTGGTTGTTGTACATCCTTGCTTTGCCTGGCAAGCTATTTAAGACTTCACTGGTGTTTTAATGTTTTGCTAACACTATTTTTATATTTCTAGAGCAGCCTTTGGTCCTATGACATTCTGTTTTGATGCAACGTGTCCTGTATTCTCAGTACTCAGCAAGCAAACCTGTTGCAGACATGAAATTTGCCATATGTAGTTTCCTCTTTCCTACCACTACAGGAGACCTTTGCTATTTCAGCTACTTGAACTCTGCTGAAAACTGTGCACCTTCTGAAAGTGTCTGTTTTTACCAGGTGCAGAAGTGGGAGAGGAGTGACACTCACACTTTCCTCACTAGGGTCAATTTTTTGCATCCTCTGCAGCATTTTGTTGTACTTCCTTTGCTCAGCCAACTGCTGCCTGTGACAGGAGAGATGTGATTTGGCCTCAATCTATGTTGAAGGAAAAGTTGGTGAGCAAGCGGTTTGATCACAGGTTGGAGATAGTTTAATTATTACCTTATAAATCTGCAATAGTAATCCTGCTTAGATCATATTCACATTTTATCATGAGTAGCCTTAACAGTAGCTTTAGCTGTGTTAAATACCTGATTTTTCATGGAAGGAAAAAAAGCCGGTCAATCGTTTCCTTTACATCTTAATGCTTTTGGGCTCAGGTTCATTTGAGTGACTATTTTAATGAGAAGACTTCTGGCAAAATCTGGTAAGATATCAAAAATTTGAATTGCTCCAGTAAGAAGTGAGTCCAGGTTAAAAAAATAGTGCTCAATGGGGTGCAGAGCTGTTGACAGCTGGGGAGGGCGACACCTCGTCCAGCGATGCCTGGGGAAGCAGGTAGAATAATGAAACGCAATGGGCACTGATAGTGCTGAATTACTTAATATTTCTGCTTTGGGATCATTGTGATAAATACCTTGTGGAGACCTCAGTCAACAAGGTAAGTGTGGATCTAGCAAGGTCTCAACCTAGAGAAAGGTCAAGCGGTGTAAACTGAAGCACCTTGCCCCAGGCTCAGCTTGCTTGAACTGGGCCTACCTGGGGACAAGGCATTTGTTTGAGATGTGGGCTTAATTCTTGGTTTTAGTTGACTTTTTGTGACATCTGGAAGTTTTAATCCAAGGCCCAAATGCAGGGATACATCTTATGCCATGAGAGGATTGTACAGATAAGTTCATTAATGTTTACGAAATACTTAGGAAACACTTAAGCATATCAATAAGTTTAGAGTGTTATTACTGCATGGACTTTGATTAAATCCCTTCATGTCAGATCTCCTCTTAAATGTTTTCATCAGAAGCTTGTGCTTTTTTTTTTTTTTAATTTTTGTTTGTTCAATGTTGATTTCCATTCAAAGTTTGAAAAAACTGAGCAAGCTCTCTAGCTGCTTGGAAGCGTTCTAAGCTTTTTCCAGACTTATTTCTTGAGTCAATAATATTGTAGTGAGTTGCAAACTTAAGCTGTAGAGAGGTTTGGCAAGTTTTAATTTGGCCTTTGGCAGCTCTGTAGGTCTCTGCCTCTGCAGCCCTCATGAGCTCAGGTTCAGCCTGCTCCCTACAGGGATGTGGGAGTGATCTGGTGGGGGTTTTAAAGGCAAGAGTAGAGCAAACCCAAGTGAAAATGATTCTGTTGCTTTGGCTATGACTAGGCTGAAACTCGGAAGTGCTTGTTTGATGCTAAGGACAGATGAACGTTAAGAATTTGATGTAATCCTAGACCTCAGGCATGAAACTCAGCTTGACCTTTCCTGTTGGGTGCTTTTGTGCAATCCTACTGGACATTTAGCAACGAGAAAGGAAGCAGAGGAAGGATATCGGTTCAACCATATGTCAATGCTGGGACGTAAAGTGACAGGGAGAGGAAGGGCTGAGACGTGCATGGAGTCACTGGTTAAAATAAGAGACTTTATAGAGGGGAACTGAGGGGCTCGGGGGACTGACATGCTTGCTGGAGGTCACCAGTTCAAATACAGTTTATAGAAGTAGTGACCAAAAATTACTGTTGTGTGATGGCTGATGTGCTTCCTATGTCCAATGAGTTTTGCTCTCCTGTGGTCCTCCCCTGCCGGATCACCAGTCATAAAAGCGTTTGCCACAACTGGTTCCTGTTGGCAGATTAATGGAGGGGCTAATGACACTGCTGGGGGGGGTTGAGTGGTGCCTTGTCCCCAAAAACCTGCTCCATAGGGAAGGTCAGGAGCCTGTGGCAGGGCTATGTGGTAAACCTTTTATGCTGTGGTGAGAAAAATAGCGACTTGTGTGATTTTAAACAACAACAAAAAAGTCCCTTTTGCCTTTTTCCTAAAAAAGAAATAGAGATTTTTTGAGCTGCGAGACTCCCCCTACCCCCCCATCCTGTAACTCTAAATTTGCTCTGAACAGCCAGCAGTTTTCCACAAAGTTTGTTAAGCGTTTAAATGGCACGCTCCTGGTCTTTCACTATGCTGCCATCACATCCAGGGGCAAGACTGTATCCCAAAGCAAGAGATAGGAACCAGGTGCCTAAAGCAAGATGGGCTGCTTCTAGAAGCTTCGGAGCACCCTTTCTTGCTAGAGAAGGTCAGTGTCTAATAGCAGCTTGTTTGGATGATTTTGGTAAAAAACGACATTAGTGAGATTGTAGATGTCAATGGGGCTTGCAGGACTGTGGAGTGAGGAGCAGATGAACCCATGGGAAGTCACCTTCTGTGATGGGCAGTGTGTGTGCTGCAATGGGTGGCTCTGATTAAGGGGGTGATTTGTCTGGTCAGCACTTGTAATTACGCTGCATAGGAGGTGTGCAGAATCTGGGTTTGTAACAAATGTATTGCAGGTAACAGACTGAAACTAGTGCTGAGATGAAGATCGGGTTGTTGCTGATGAAGTTAGAAGCAGTTCTCTTCCCTGTATTGCTGAAGGCTGTGGTTTGGTTTCTCTTTGGGCTTTCTCAGCAAAACCCAGAGCACAGAGCTAGTGTTAGTCTGAGCACTTTTAACTAATAAATAAAGGCTGGCTGGCCCTAGCATAACACAGCGGGTCTGCATGCTTCTACGTGAGTCAGGGCAGAGCTGGGGACCGACTCCGACCACAGTAGCCTCCCCAGCCAGAAGATGCTGGGAGAGGTGGACATTATGATTTGAACAGATTCTGGCTGCAGACTTACTGTGTGTGTTGGTTTGTTTTTTTTTTTTTTTTTTCCTCTTGCCAGAAATCAGAGCTGCTGGCTCTGGGCTCACTTACTTCAGACTCACACCAACTTTAGAGACTTTTCTTTAGTTGCATGGCTCTGGCACTGAGCTTGAGCTAGCAAAATGCACCAACAGCCTGACATTAATTCTCTTTCAGCAGCATAGAAGCATGTCTGAAAATAGATGCCAATTTAAAAATAATATGTCAGGGTTTGCTCGGTGCCAAATCAGACCTTTGGCCATTTATAGTATCTGTCTTTCTGGCAGAGGCTGGCTTTGGATGCTTCGGATCAAGATCTGGTATTCAGTCAAGTAGGGCATAAAGAAAAGTATTGTTTAAATGGAGGCAGAAAGATTAAAAAAAACCACAAAGGCCCCCAGACAACACTTTTCCTCCCCCATCCTCAAAGAAAATATAATCTTGGAGATGGTCTTGCAGATCCCTGCCAGTGAATAGTTACTTCCCATTTAAAGGGACCTGTTTTTATTGAATAAAGTTAATGCAAACAAGTAAAAGCTCATAGTTTTCTGTCTGGAAATCTGAAAACTAGAAACAGCTTGATTTGCAAAGAAAAACTTGAGCTTTCAGTCATTTGTAACAGAACTTCATTATAACTTTTCCAGTTGGTTTAGTAGCTGCCTGTGGTTTGTTGGGAGGCTGGATGCAGTGGGAGATACTACAGCAGCTTTATTTTTTTGTTTTTTAAACAAGATCCCAAGACTTGAAGGTCTACCTAGTATTTCTCTTGCCATCATCTGTAGGGCTGATCCATTGATCTCATCTCCCTTGATTAATTTTTAGGCAGATGTACAGGTCTGTGCACAGGAATTGCCCCCTGGGTCACTGGCCCAGCAGTGCAAGCAGACCTCAGTGTGCTTGGTGTCTCTAATGGGACATTCCTTCCTTAAAGATGCTTAGCACTTGGGAAGATGTCCTTGAATATCTTATTTCAAAAAGCACTTTCCTTTTCAGAATTTAAATGAATGTGGTGTATGATGCTTTATATTGCTGTCGTGCTGGACAATAACAGAACAGAAGTGAGGTCTTTAGACTGAAGCGTGCGATATATTAAACAATAATTGCAATCATTAATTTTTGTTATGTGAGTTGAGAAGTTGCTACCGGCACCACTTTAGAGAAGGGAAACTAAGGAACAGAGGAGTAAAGAGATGAGTCCAAGATCTTGAGCTGCTGCCAAAAATGAGACTGAGTTTTCTCAGTAAATGGTCTGAGCCTGGGCAAGCAACCATTATAGGAACTTGATGGCAGACCAGCCTTCCAGTCTTCCAGCCTCTGTAAGCGAGAACTGTGTTTTCCTGAAATTAAATCAGGGTTCTAGGTGTATGGGGGTGTTCATGTGCATGCAACCCCTAAGCACAGCATCCCTGTTTTGAGGAGGGCTCCCCAGATCAACTTCTGTGCCTTGGGAAGGCTCCTGGCAGCTGTGGTTGGCCCCGACGTGGGGACAGGAGCAGAAGAGGGCAGCGCCCAGCAGTTCCTTTTTCTGACCACCACACCGCAACCGAGACAAGGCAGCCACTCTCCCTTCCCAAATTTTCTCTTTCTAAATTCAGGTTGGAGTCATGTGGGAACTTTATTTTACTTTTTTTAAGCCACTAACAGAAGTATGAAGTACTATGCAAATGGTAAAGATTTTTTATGGATTTGTTTTGAGTTGCTTGCTTGCCCAAGAAAGGGAAAGCTGGTTCACGTAGGGTCTGGGTGCAAGGAGCTTGCTCATTGTTAACAATAGTGATCTAAAAAGAGGGGATTTTTGGGCATTGTCTGTCAGGACAGCTTCATTCTGAATCAACTTGTGCTGAACCAGAAAAGTTCTGGGCTTGCAACAAATGGGGCTTGTGTGGATCTCCCTCCAGGAGATGTCTGTTTAGACACACCAACTGTATTTTGGGGATTTTAAAGAAAAACTCTCTTCATCTGATGCCACTTCTGTAATTTGCACAGGGGTGGCTTCAGCCAATAAAGTCAGCTGGAGGGGTGCTTTTGGTTGCTTGTTGCATCTTCCCTCCTTCCTCTGCAGCCAGTGCCAGCATGTCTGGGGGGGATGGGGTGAAGGTGGGTGGGAAATGGGAGCAAACTTGCTGGAGAGGTGTTTGTCAGGAGGCATCCTCCTTTTCCCAAATACCTCTGCTCTGCTTTTTCTGAGCTTTTGAGATTTTGGACTAGCTCTGGTGTTGTTTCCCAAGGCTTTGCCTCAGATAGGTGCGTGCTCTTCATAGAGACTCAGGGGTTTTATCCCCAGCTGCAGCAAGCCAGCATGGCCCTGTGGAGCTGGGCTTATTTATGTCTCCAAAATAACATCCCTAAATCATAGAGTTTTAAACCAGGGTGATAAAACTTCCCAACCTGTCTTAACCCTTCCGGGGACTGAGTTGCTGAGATCTTTTGCGTGTGTGGTTTGAGTAACAGCACAGATGCGCCCACATAGGTCTCATCTCCAGGTAGGTGGCAGGAATAGGGAGAGCAATAATTACCAAGCCCCACAGAAGCCAACTATTCGAATAAGTTAAGTGAATCCCAGTTAATTTTCTCTGCCTCATGATTCTTTTAGTTAGTGCATAAGTACCAATCACTCTCCAAACCACAGGGGCTGTCTGGTGCAGCTGGGTGATCCCTGGTGTATCACCCAAACCATGCACCATCATTAAGCATTACACGTGGTACCCCGAGTGCTGTGAGAAAGGAGTGGAGCCCTTGGCAGGCCAGCACTCCCAGTGTAATCATAAGCTGCCAAACTCATGTTCCTCTCGAAGCAAGAAAGCCCCACTGTCTGTTTCTGTCCCCCCCCTCCCCTTCCCCCCTTTTTAAAAAAATATTATTATACTTTTACACAAATTAATGTAATTTTCTTTTAAAACAGTGCTTGCTGTTGGGCTCAATTTTATGTAGCAGGCACTTCATAACAAACCTGGCACTGACAGCATCCCTGAGGATGGTGGAAGTTTGGGGGGGGAGAGGACAACCATGGAGTCATGGGGATACATGTGCACCTATTGGTCCCACTGCTGGCACCCTCCTGCCCTGCCACATCCAGTTGTCTTGATATCCCAAGAGTGCTCTTGCTGCTTATCTCTACCTGGATGACCATTATCTGCACTGGGATCTTGAGGATGCTCAAACTTTGCTGGTGGTTGGTGTGGAGCCACTTCAGCCAGAGGATGCTAAAGGTGGAGTGGGGACTGAGGGAGTGTTGGTGGTTGCTGGCCATACCCTGCTCACTGCGAGGAGATGTGAGCGATGCTGCTCCTCCCCAAGGCTTTTTAGCCACTGTACCCTTGTTGAGACACGGCAAGGTTATGTCAGCGTGGTCTGGGGGATCTATTGATTACTGCTGGGGAACATTTCAGCAGGAGGATGGGGATTTGTGGCTTTGCACGAGACAGGTTAACTCATGTCATTCCAGCACAGGATGTTCAGGCACCCTGAGCAGTGCTATTTGCAAAACCTGGGCATATCTGAGACAGATCCTTTCCACGCTGCATCTGAAGGCTGTCAAATTGGGTGTAATTACTGTTATACCAACCTTCAGGTGCCAGCACTGCCAACCACTGTAGGGTGGCCAAGGAGATGCGTGAGCCAGGAAGGGACCAGCACCTCCCAGATCCTTCCTCTTTCTGGGTAAGCCTGCACCAATTTGAGCTGGCCAGAAAGGCTACTTGCTGCACAGGGACAGTCGTGGTTGTGGTTATCTTAACATCCCCTCTGTGGAAATTTCCATTGAGCGCATACTTTAGTGCATGGTCCTTGTTTGAGGCCCCCAGCTTGCCCTTGGTTGGAGAAGCTGTGCACAAGAAGATGCTGGAAAGTCTCCTTAGCAGGACAAGCACTTTTTAACTGACTCTTTCCATACTTGGAAATGTTTTAGGGATTAGGAGCATATTTTTCAGGAGATGGAGAAATAATCTAGTTCTTGTGGCAAACTATGTTTGCATAAATTAAAGAAAAAATAAATTAAATACCTCATTTTTAATGTAAACCCCAGGACTCCTGGTCTTAGGGCTTCAGGAAAGTACTTGTTTTGAATTTGGAGGGGTGAGGAAATGCTGTGTGTGACTCTCCATCACCCCTTGTCCTGCTACTGGTGGATTTCTGGGATCTTGAGCCTTTTTTGATAGCAAACGGGACTTGCAGCATTGCCTGCTGGAGAGCTGCTGGGTTCGTGCAGAATTTTGAAGGGATCATGGATGGTGCCTCCCAAATGATGCTGAGCCAGTCATTGAGTGTCACCATGGCTGACACAGGCTACTGTAGGTGATGCTGCATCCCAGGAATAAATCATGGGGCGTGGGGAGGGGGGGCAGATGGGCACACAAAAATCAAGGTGTGATGTATGTGATGGGAGGAAGAACAGCAACTATCCCAGTCGAATGATTCACCAATCTCTTACTGAACCTGGGCTCTTTGTCCTCTACTGTCCTAAAAGCCTCACTTGCAGAGATGGATGGGCTCGCTCTTCTTTACCACAAGTGTGAACATGCTTGAGCGTGGTGGTCCCCAGCCCGGGTCCCAAGAGTACACTGCCCTTGTTGTGTGACTCTGAGTACCACACTTAAGGGCCTTGGGGGATGGTTGTGCCTCAGGAAAGAGGAAAATCTGGATATTGAATGGGCAGCGCTTGGCCCTTCTGCTGCCTGAGCTCTGGCCCTCAAATCCCAGATCTCCCCTTTGAGGATGAACTAGTGAGGGGTCAGCATGAGCTTGGCTCCACCTCCTGCTTGCAGCCTCACTGGGGAGGGGCAGAAAGCCTTGTTGCTCTTATTGTTCGCTCTTTCCCCTTTAAATTTTTTTTTTTTTTGATCCGTTTTGAGGCTAGAAAAGCAATTTTGGGGATGCTGCTGGACAGCTACCATATATTGCATGCATGCTCAGACACCTCCTGGTATTATTTTTTTCCTTGATCTCAATGCTGTATTAAAAATAAACTAATTTTGAAGATATATGTATAGTGTCAGAGAAATTGGATCTAACAGCACCCCATTGAAATACTCTGCAAATACAGGGACAGTAGCAGGGATAGGGGGCCTGATCCTGAGCCTGTCTGCTCCTGTCCTGAGGGGAAGGATGAAGAGGGAAGCAGGAGCAGATTGGTAGATAATTACATGTATTTCCTATCCCGAACAGCACCTTGGTGCTGGTGAGATTGTGGGAAGCGGGGCTACTCCAGAGGTGAGGGTTGGGACCTCAGAGTTTGAACCTTCATCTGTGTATTATTATTTATATATATTTAAAAGACCCCTCATCCACTCTCTGCGAGGGTTTTAAAGATGCTTGAACCCAGTGTGCCTACTGACCTTTGAAAATAACTCTTTTTTTTTTGTTTTTGTGTAAAAACCAACTCCTGGGCTCATCTTTTTCAAGGAGTTTCACTTCTACCACCCTGCTCTCATTTCCCCTTTACCTCCCCTCTCGGTGCTTTTCCTGGCCGCCCTCGCCAGCGCCCTGTTTAGGGCCTGGCCGAGTTAACGAGAGCCCAATCAATAGCTGGCCAAAGGCACCACAAAGCAGCTCGCCCTTAACAACTCCGATCCAGGCGAGGTGCAAATGCAGCAGACAAAGGGATTAAAGTATTTCATGGGAAAATATCAGCACTTGCCATGCAAAATATTTTACTTTTTACTGTATTTGGGAAAAAAAAAACCCAAACCTTTTATTTTTGTTTTGGAGTATTACAATGCGTTTGGGCTGTTTTCACAGTTACGTGTGTGTATCTTCCCAGCAGTTTTAAGCAGAAAAATTAATGTGCTTTTGGTAGCTTGGAAATATACTCTTGGCAAAGCTTTGTAAAACTGTGTTGTTATGCAGCAAAATTAAAATCTAAAACCTTGTATGCTTTGCTTCCTAGTTAAAATTCATGGGGTGTTTGTTCCCCCCCCCCCAATTCTTGTAGAAACTAATTTAGAAACTCTTAGTGTCTTCATTAAAACTGACTCCCTTATTAATTAAATGCAGGTTGTTTTAAAGTTTTCTTTGTGATTGAGGAGCAAAATATTTATCGCTGTAGAGGCGATAAAGTAGGAATTACCGCTTTATTTTTAAAAAATGGATTTGCATAAGAAAAGATAAAACAGAGATGTCTGACAGGGAAAAAAAACACTTTCTACTTTCTTGTTTTAATCATTGTTTCTCTCATTGTAATATGTGATTATAAGACTTGGGAAGTAAAAAACAAACACAACCTTTCTAAATAATATCTTTTCATATCTGTACTATAGCATAGATAGTATGTTGGGTATGTTGCATAGAGATGAGTTGTTGAGATCCTTGGGTTAAAACAAAAAACCTGCATCAGCAGACCAAAACCTCTGAGCAACACATAAAATCAAAGCCAGCACCCAAACACGAACTGAGGGGAGAAAAAAAACACATGGGAAGGTAAAACCCTCTAGCAGGGAGAAAAACAAAAGCGATTAGTTAAAGTCCTGCCTTGCCACTGTTTGCCTTGCAAAGAGGGAGGCTGATTTAAAGGAGGAGGGGGAAAAAAAATCGGTGGATTAATGTGAACTTTAATACTGAAGCAGTGTGTGTTTACTGCTGGTGACCACAAGACATAAATCTTGTGAGCACAATGTACAATGCGAGGCAGCCCCCAGGTTTTTTCTCCTTTTTTTTTTTTTTTTTCCAGCCTCAATTTGTGTGCAAGTGTGTGTTAAGTGCCGTTGAAAAATAGTGACCTTTAATAAAGGATCGTATCCTGAGACTATTTTCCCAGACACACAGTGACCTTTCAAACCAGACTGGGGTGAGGGGGTGTGGGGTTTGGACTTTGAACCGGCCAGTTCCCGCTGCGTGCCTCTGTTTGCCAGGCTACTTTTTATTGTGTGGCCGGGGAGCGCTGGCTATGCAAAGCAGGCTGAGCTGCCAGCCTCAACCTTTGCAAATCAATTTGTCTGCGCCCGAGTGAAAGATGCTGCAGCGGGGACAGACTGTATCGCTTTGTGCCACCGGTGCTTGTGGCACTCCCAACAAGCCTCCTCCCCCCCAAACCCCAAACTACCATGCACTTCTATTTTTTAAATTTTTTTTTAATGTAAAAAAAAAAAATAAAAAAATTTCCTCCTGTAACCATGGGAAAAGGGGTTTCTCTCCCCAGCAGCTGCAGCCATCCCCTGAGTTGTCCCCACAGGGATAACTCAGCTGAGGAGGTGGCAATGGGAGACCCCTCCAACTTCCCGTCTCACTTGAAGCGAAAAAATGGAACCCATCACACATACAGCATCTTCTACATAAATGCAAACACTTCCTAAGGGTTGAGGTTATTGATTTCCCTGGGCTGCCCTGGCTCTACATTAATCAGTACCTAAAAATGCCAGGGAAAGACAGAGAAGCACAATTACTTCAGGTCCTCTAAATTTCAGCTTTTCCAGGTGACCCTTCCCAAAGAAATGGAAATCCCACACTTGTTGGTAAAGCTGGATCGATTCTTGCATAAGCAATTAATCACTCATACTCTGCAGAAGGTGGGGAGCAAAGGACGGGGGTCCCTTCACAGGGATGTCACTTGGGGCTCTCCTGCCTTCTCCCCTCATCTCTTTTGATGTCCTCCTTGAGCTGATCTGTGAAATCAATGGTTGGGCTCCTTTTGCATTTTTCCTGAAGACTCTTGGTCATCAAATCCATTCTGCTCTTGGTTTCTCTGTGTTTCTCATGAGTTTTCATTACTAAAGAAGTACCCAGGAGCCAGGTCCGCTCACAGAAGTTTTCTCTTCTTTTGCACCACGTTGTTTGATTCTTCCTTGGATGCTCTTCAGTCACTGTGTGCCTTATTGTCTTGTACCTGTGGAGTCACTGTTTGCCGGGGGGAGGGGGGGCAGGTTGCTGGTTGGCATCCTTACTCAATCTGGACTTTGACATCAGACTTTGGGTTTTTGTTTATTTTTAAATTTTTACTCAAATTTTGCTTTTGCTCTTACTTCCCTGAGTGTTTGGTTAACACCCTCTCCAGCTAGTGGCACAGCAAGTGGTCCGGGGCTGTGAGCACATGGAGAAACTACCATTGAGTAGGCAAGAATGAGGGGATGGAACATGTTGCTCTCCCCATGGTATCTGCCTATATAGGAGCTCCTACCCTATGGGGGAGATGGGGCAGCAAAATCCTTATCCTGAGGGTGGGTGGGGACAAATGGTGTTGCCCTTTTGCAGGTCTGGCAGGGCTGCGAGCACACATCTCAGGAAGGGGAGAGGAGCAGGGATCTGGATTACTTAAACTTTAAAGAGTTTGTATTTTAGAAAGACCATAAAAGTGAAAGAGGAGGAAAGAATTTACTGTAGTCGAGATGGGAAGTAATTATGGGTCTGATAGAGATTTCAGCACTGGCAGGGTCAAGGTGAGGATGGGCTTTGTCAATGATCTGGAGGTGGTGGCAGGCGGATTTATGGATGCAGGAGAGGGAAAGCAAACTCGAGTGTCAAGGATGGCTCCAAGGTTTTGGGCTTTGGGAGAAGGTCAGAGTCAAGGAGAGTGCTAACAGAGCCAAAGGTATGGAACATTTTATATTTATTTTCAGTAATTGTTATTAATACAGATGGGGAGGAAAGGGCTGTTTTGTTGTAATGCCAAAGTGGAAGGAGTTTACAGTGATAGAAAGTATAATGGGTTGTGGAGACCCACGAAGGGTTTCTAGGTATGTCACATGAAAAATTATTGAGAAGAACAGAATTTGAATATTTCATCTAGGTCGGGCTTATTATGAAGGCTTTAGTAGATGAGCTGGAGGTGGGAGGCCAGTTACCCACCCACACGTCTTGTGTGTTTGTTGGGCACGGCAGTCTCTGCTTATGGGCTGCCCTTGGCAGGAGGGACCGCAAGCTGTGGCTGATGCACTGCTGGGCCACTCTTGTTCTGCCTTTATTCCTCTCTGTATTGGGAGACTTCGGGGTGGCACTGGGTTTTTGAACACTTACTCCAAGACCTTATTCATACAGAGAATTCATACTTTATTCATACCGAGTTTATTCATAGCATTCTGTCTTGTTAGCCCTCTGATTCAAGGCATACACAAGGCTATGAAAGGGGGGTTAGCAAGTGGATGTGTGCTCTGAATGCTAATAGCATCTGCTTTATTTTTATGTCCTTTCTGACGAATATATGGTGGATCAGTGTGCCCAGGTCTTGTGCGGGAGTGGGTCATGGATGAATGGTAGCTTTGATTCAGACCAGCCTAAGGAAGCAACTAGAAAGGGTAGCTACAGGAGCTACAGGAAGGCAGCACATTGCTAGAGTTGGGTTACTTCCCGCCCCCCGGCCCCTGCTTCTGTAGGGAAAATGTTTCCAAAAGTTGGGGAAGAAATGTTTCAGTTACAATTTTATACAAAAATAATTGACTTTTGCCACCAACCTTTCCTCCTTTCTCATTTGTGACTGACTTGCCTCTCCTGGGATACACCTTAATTCTCTTTACCTGGTGCCTTTTGTGCACAACAGAAATCACTTGTGGTGGGACTTGGTAAGACGTGGAGGGAATCCAGCATTCGTTAGAAAAGTCAGTTGCGTAAGACAAAAATGCTGAGGTTGTGACAAATAAATGGCAGACCCTGTAAGACCCAGTAGAAGCCTTCTCCAGTTGATACGGCTTAGCTCATGGAGGATTGTATTTTCTAGTTATCTGTCAATGAAAACTAAGGGCTACCAGGGAAAACAAAGCCTTGGTGACTTGAAAAGAAAAAGATATTGCCTCCTTTCACTGGGGCAGCAGCAAAGACCACGATGTTTCCTGCAGCCATGTGATACAAGACGTGTTGGCCAAAAGACCATTTGGTGCTTCATGATTGTCCAGCCTCTTCTATGCTTTCTAAAACTGGCAGCATTGTTTATGAGCCATACGTCCAAGCACATCAGCCAGTCTCTCAAGTCTCACCCGTGGAAGCATATGTGCAAACATTTTAATTCTTGTTTAAAGCTAAGCGTTCGTGTCAATCTGAGGCTATATCCAGCCATTGGAGAGCAGCTTCTGTCCCCTCATCATAAGGCCTGGCAGTCCGCTGGATAGAGGGGAGATGGCTGGGTTGGTGCCATGAGATGGCCTCGTTGTAGATACTGTAGCTGGAAAGCTGCTGTTACCATGTTTTCTACATCTGTTGCCTTGCATGTTCTTAGCCAGGATGATTTTGGGGGTAATCTCACTTCTTTCCAACTTCAGTAAATAAAGCAATATTTGGGTAAGTAGAATAAACATAGTTTCCTGGCAGTCAGGATTTTCAGGAGCTGAAAAAGCCTCCAACACAGGGAAGTATTTCTACAGTTTGGCCACTGAACCAAAGTGGCACAAGTATGTAAGGGAAGGACAATTTTAATGGGTACGGGGGTCTAATTTCTCTGACTAAAATGAATATATTTATTAAAGGAGGGCTGGTGGAAAGAGACGACGAGCATACTTGACACTGAAAAATAAGCAGTTTGTACCCTTTTCACTTGAGGACTTGCTCAAGGGCATCTCATCCCTGTGAATATTTGGATTTATCTTGTGATGTTAACAGTACCACTGAGGTCCCTTGAATACATTGCCCTTTCTCAAGAGGGGCCTTTTTTTTTTTTTTTTTTTTTTTAAAGAATTCAAAATAGTCTTTAGCAGTACCAGTATTTTGTTGTTGTATGTTCACCTAGACACCTCTGGTTTTGCGTGCCTTTGTCCTGTCTTGAATTTGCTTCTTGTCACCCTAGCATATCAGAAAGCCTCCTCTGTGTGTGTGTATAACACACATGCAGAAGTCCTTGGATATTATTTTACTTGGTTAAACATGAGCTACACAGTGAGTGTCTTTCCTGGGTCTGCTTTTCTTTCCTTTCTCATCTAGATCAAGTCATCTCTTGATTGGGAGTGAAGCTGTATTACTACATAAATAATTACAGGTAATTTTTTAAGCCTAAAAACTGTTGGAACTAAACATCTAGAATAACTTTGAGCACTCTTAAAAAGATGATTCCTTTTTCTTCTGAGAGGATTTGAAGAGTTTGGGTTAGTGCTGCGTTAGCTCAGAGCCAGGATGAGTTGACCTCCCCTGGGAGAGGAACTTTCTTCATCCTCATAATGTCACTCATGGGTGCTGAGGATCAAAACCCTCTGGTTTTCACCCGTTACCACCTGCCTGGAGATCTGATTTGTGCATTGATCAAAGCATCTCGTGCTTTCTGCTCAGGCTTTATGGACCTTGGTAGCTGGCTTTATTACCAGGGCAATGACTTCAAGTCTGAGGGGTGAGAAACAGCAGTGTTTTCACTCTGAAACTTCCCCCTGTCCACACTTGACCGCCTCTGCAGGTGTGTCCTCTGGCTGTGAAGCGTTACTTGTGCTGAAAGATACTGGTGAGATGACAGGGGATGGCGGGGCAGAATGGAGGGATGAGCAGACCCTGCCCTGTGTCCCCTCATTGATCTTTTCCCATCCTCCTCTTCCTCACCATGCCAGCAGATTTGTACTCTTTGAAAGCAGAGTCGGGTCTGCTGTTTCTGAGCCCAGTGAAATCCATGTTTCCTAAATGTATTAGAATACATTACCCCTCCTACCCCGAAGCCAAGAGGGAAAGGTGTGTGCTGGCTGGGCAGAGGTTTGATACCTCCAGCACCTCACTTAAAAAGCTGGGTAAATCAATTTAAATACGTGAAACTCAGTCTGTTTTGAGTTGTGTGTGGGTTTTTTTCCTTTTTTTTTTATTATTTAAAAAAGTTGCATAAATGCCCCTTTTCTTCTCAACTCAGTCCTTTGGGAGTACAAGGAGTTAATGCTGGTATTTATAGCAACAAGCCAAGCTAATAACCACTTCGAAGCTGGGAGTGTGGTTGTGAGGTTATCAACAAACATGAGAATGAAAAAAAAAAAATAGTTAGTTTTTTAAGAAATAAAGGGTTCTCATTCCCCTGCCCTCTCACCACGAAGTGTGGGTCCATTCTGGCTGTTGGTATAGAAATGAAAGGTATTACAGGAGAGTCATTGTGTTACGGAGGGGGAGGAAGTGTCTGTCTCTCTCTTTCCCTGTTTTAAACTTCCTGGTTGGTCAGGCTGGGGCTGACAAAGGGGAACCGGTCGTGTCCAGACACATTGCAGACTTCTGGCAAAATAGCCCAAGCTCACGAAAATTTACACATTTCCTGGCATCTGGCCAGGCGGTACTTGTAGGACTTGGCATGGCTTTTCCTTCAGTTAGAAAAATGGCTTTTTTTTTTTCCCTCCCTCTCCTTTCTTCAGTGGGCTGGGGGATGGAAAGTTCCTGTGTGCTGGGACAAGACTGCAGAAAAGAGTCAAAGTCTGGGTATGGGGAGTGGTTCCTACGATGGCATTTCTTTGACGTAGCAGCGTGCACTTCTCGTCCTCATCCTTGATCCTGATGTGCGTGGCCCAGCTGCTGCCCGCTTCTGTGTGAAGAACCACCTGATGGCCGTGGTGATGCAGACAGAAAGTGCTGAACATCTCCTGCATGGTGCATGCATGGGAAGTATCTCAGCCTGTGAATAAGGGTTTCTGGGGAAAAAAATGGATCACTTCTTGCAGTTGAAGTTCCCTGCCTGGCTGTGAATTTCTGGCCAACTCCTTGACTCCGTTTCTCCGTGGGGGGATTGAAACCAACCTCCCGCTGGTCAGCAAGCCCTGTGTCACTTCCTTCTCTCTGCTAGCCTCACTCTTTCCACAGAGCAGACTTTCAAACGAATGTTTTCAGTTCGTTAAAGGTAGTTCTGAGAACAGTTTTAGTTCTGTTAAAAAAAAAAAAAAAAGTGGGAACTCATCTGGACCTGGTGACACAAACTCAAAATGAGAGATGCAAGGAGTCCTCTCCATTTGGGATGGATGGACTAATAAGGTTGCCATATCCATTTTTGACAAGTCTCCTTTGTGTGAGGCACCCTTCCATAGCTGCACCTTTTTTTTCCCCCAGTATTGCTCATACTGACTGCAAACTCCCCAAGGCTACATTGTCATCTTGGTCACTGGGGAGCTGTGGCTGTATATCCTCCTGTGTTAGGCTGGGAATATCATACCAGACCCTCCCTTGACACATGCATACCTTGTGGCATGGAGTTTAGAACAGTGTGTGATCGTCTGCAGTATCAACCAAAAGCAGGGCGGAGAGGGGAAGCTGGAAACGCTTTGACTGTTGTGGGATTGGGGTGGCTGGGGTCTGGTACTTCAACATACTCAGAGTAGGAAGGGAAACTTTGGAGTCTGGTTAAAAATTTCAAAGCACAGAAGTGATCCTAGCCCTTGGCCCCTAGATATACATCTTTTTTTTTTTCTTTCTTTCTCTTTTTTCCTTTTCTTCTTCTGAAGTTGTAAAGCACTGAAGGTTTTGGCCTTGTACAGGACTTTTCTGCTTTTCCCAATCGTAGACCTCTGAGGTTTTTGGGCAGTGCATGAGAAGCTTCACGTTTTAATCCCCAGCCCTCTCATCTAGGGATCCCAAAGCATCTTGCGCAACCTTGGCACAGTAACATCTTTGCCTGTTGCAGAAATGCAGCTGCAAAGCAGTGCCTGCCTGACACTGTACAGTACTGCTGCCCTGCTGAGCTTGAGGCTTTGGTTCTGCTGGAGTGGTAGAGGGTGACTGTGAAGCCCATGTTTAGCCACAAGTTTCCCTGTGGCAGTAGAGCAAAGGAAACAGGTTTGGGGTTTCAGGCACAGAGTGCAAGACTCATTCTTTTGGCCAGGAAGCAAAGAGTTTTCCCTTTCTGCTATTTTTCTCCATGTAATCACCTGCGTGATAAGTTCTTTCACTAAATCCCAGTTTCTTCCAGGCAAGAGTCCTGTTGATGTACAAACCTAAGTGCAGCAGAAAGCATGGTGACTCTGCAGCTACATCACTGTTTGTTTTTCCGTCTGTTTCTGTCTGTTCAGCATTGGTCTATCTCTGCAGTGCCTCACTCTCACTTGTTAACAGCATGGAGGTTTGTTCACACAGGTTGTGTCTTACACTCATATGAGTGTTTGGGTACTGCTGAATGACCTACCTGCACAAATAAGGATCTAGAAAGTACAGAGGTTTCTTGAATTTTATCCCTCAACTGAGGGGTAGGGGAGCACAAACCTTTTTGACTTTGGTTAGTGGTGTTCTTCAGCTGCCTCCATGCCTTGTCAGGGAGCAGTGATAAGTGACTCTTGGTGCCAGCCAGGTACCCCCTCCACTTCGCTGGATACACCTTTGGCCAGCAAGCAAACAGCTGAGCAGGAAAACCCACAGAGGGAGCTGCTCTCTCAGATTTGGGTGGACAAAGGAGGGGAAGTTAAAACTTAGACCAGATGAGACTATTTTTTGAAAGTTCATTTTTTAAGCTCACAACCCTATTTCTTCTACCTGTGCACGCACACACACAGATGTGTGTGAACGTGTGTATGCATGCTTCTCCATCCTTTTGTCCTGAAGAATATTGAATGTTTGCCCAGTGGTGGCCAGAGCAACTAGATCATAGCAAGAGATTCTCACCAAAGCACATGCTGTAGAGCACTTGTGCACCTTGGTGAGACTCCCTGGGTGGTGTGTGGGAGCTCTCTTGCAAGGATCTGCTTGTCCATAGGATGGACTCCACAGTTTGCAGTAAAACTGTTCTAGCAGAGAGGTGGCTGTGGTGCTTGGGCAAGATGTCTCACGTCTTACCTGTTGGCTTCAGATCTAAGTGAGGTCTTGGACAGTCAATCCACCTGCAAGCTGTTTAAATTCTTGCTAACATCATATACATAGGAGTTGTATAGTGCCGTGAGAGGACCTAGGATGAGTTCACCAAATCTACAATGGTACTAGAGACCTGAGACTGAGAGCAGTGACCACTGGGTTATTCTTGGTCTGACTGTGTCCACTTTAACCTGAAATGTGAAGGAAAAGCTCTATGTTGGTGGGATAGCATGAGCGGAGAAGCAAAGTTGGCAGAGGTGCACCCAGTGGTTGTCAGACAATCAGCTGGTACAGTGTGAGAGCCAAACTGTGATGAGCTCCAAAACTGGAGCCCCCAGGGGCAGCTGTTGATGGGCTAGCTGTGTTCATTGGTTTTTAATTTGGTGTCTTGAGCACCAAGCTGAGGATCTTCTGTATTTCTGGAAATCAATTAAGTAAAGCACAGCAAAGGCAAGGCACCTTTATTTCATGTGTTGGATCTCTGTTGGGGCAGCAGTGAAGATGGTGGTGTGTGTTGTGGGGGCTGAACTAAAATGTTGTAAGAAATTGCAGCAGATTTGTATAGGTCTCTGTGCTGTTTATGATGCCTTCTCCTCGCAAGTCTCTCTGAGCATGTGCAGTGAGGCTGAGCTTTGAATTTTATGAGGAAGGTGCTTGTCCCACAAGTACAAATGTCTAATTAGACCTGACACAGCAGAGGCATTTCCCTGACATTTATGCCACTGTCTTTCAATCCTCAGGAGCACGTAGTCTGGTGGGAGGCAACACAAACAATGTCAGAAACAACATAAAATTCTCCATTAGCCACGACCCCCGCAAAAGAAAAAACAACAAACCTACACCCAACCCTTATACTGCTTTTATTAGGCACACTAAAAGCGAAAGCAGAAGGGTGGGGCTGAGTTTGTTGATCTTCACTTGTAGAAAGACATAAAATGGCTCATTTAAATTCTTAAGAACTGCATAGGAGGCAGGAGACACAATGAGGATCTTGGAGAAGAAAGGCCATCAGCTGAACAAACTAATCACATGGTAATCAAAGGGGAGTTATACAGAGCCTACTGGGAAGCACTTCAGAGGAGGTTCCAACTAGGCATAGCAAGCACCCTGTCAACTGACATCTTTAATAAATTATAAATTAAAAAAAGCACAAAGGGACATGTAGCAAAATGGAAAGACAAGTCTAAGAAGTTCCTAAATGGTACGTGCTCCAAATCTGTGCTGTGGTGGCTGCACAGGAACCTCAGGGTTGTTGCTGTTGAGAATAACTCCCAAATCCCACTTGGTTGACAAGTTTGGTTATCCCTGGTGTGTATGAAGGTTGTGGTCCACATCCAGAGTGATCTCTGCAAGTTTTGCTCTGGAGGTTCAGTTCTCCAAGAAAGTGGATGCGGCAGGAGCATGTTGGAGGGGATGAGGAACCAACCTGCAGAAACAGGGATCAGCATCTTCTCAGCTAGCCTGGACTGATAGCTGCCACAAAAGCATGGGCTACCATATACTGCCAAGTTCTATTCCAAACAATAACATTAAAACAAGATTTAAAAATAGAAAAATGAAAAAAAACTGCCTTAAGTAATTATGGGGTGTGTCCTTTTCATTGCACAAACGTTAATTAAGCTTTACAACACTGGTGCGTGGTGGGTCAGTAACCTTTGTGATTGCCATTTTTACAGGTGAATTAATCAGGATATATTTTAATCTGTTAGCGAAAGTGAAATTAAGCATAATTTCTGATAAACAGGAAACTAAGTTAAAAAGACAGGGGGAACAAAGTCTGCAAAGTCAAAACAACCAGTGCTAACCCACAAAATAAGGAAATGAGGTAGCAACAAGAAGAAACATCTTAGAAGCAGAAATGTCAAAAACTGAAGAAATATGTTTGATTTTACCCAAAAGGCTGAATTTTTCCATGATGCAACTGGCTTTGGTAGAAGTTGCACTATGGAGAAATTTGGCTTCCAGGAAAATATCTTCTCAAGATAAGTGGTGGTAGGGTCAACTAAGGAGGGAAGGTATGAACTCGGAAGTATCTGGTGCTTCCCTGGTGGAGACTAGTAATAGAAATTCATGTTAGGAGGGCAGGGCTAAGCTTTGGGTTGATCAAACATCAAAGCATCTTGGTGCTCTAACTGTCGTTTTAAACCAACCATTGCTCTTGGTCTGCTCAAGAAAAGCCTTGGCATTAGAATCCACCAGTTCAGAAAATTTCATTTTAGGAGAGTCGACTGGTATTGGATCTGATGCAAACTTGTCTTGCTTCAACTTTGGACCTTGCTTTTCAGATGTCCTACAAGTAACTCAAGCTCAAAATCTGTGTCAGTTTTAGTAGTGTGAAAGCAATTCTACCTGTGAACAGAGGGCAAAAGTAGAATGGCAGCAATTCTTTTGTGGTTTAATTTTAAATCAAATCAAAAAACTGGGAGGATCCTAATTGGGACTACAAACATAGCCTTAAATGTAGGCTAATAGCACAAATTCAAAATGGTTATAATTGCCATTTTCCCTTATTACAGACTCTGCATGTGACCTGTTGCCTTTACTTCCACTTTCTTCTTCAGCTGAGTTTTGTCACCTTTCTCAGCTAACTGTAAGTGTAGCTAGAAATGGGAACTGTAAGAGTTCAAAAAAAAAAAAAAGAATACCCCAAACTGAAAACCCTACTCCAGAGAGATCTCTGAAGATAAAACTTTTTATTTCTGATGCTTGAATAAATCTATTAGGGTTGTTGTTTTGGAGGTTTTTTGTATTTTTTTCAGGTTACTGATTTTTGATTTTGACTGGGCTCATCTGCTCAGAGGTGTGAATGATAGATGCTCTGGCACTGTTTAGTTGGCTTGCAAATGCAGAAAGTCTCCAAGGCTCGACCTTCCTCCTGTCTTAGTCAAACTAAAGCATGAGTTACACCCCTGCACCCCTACTTTCTGTGACATCTTCACTTCTCGGTGCATCTGTGGCCACATCCAGCAATTGGGTATGAAATGGGCCAGCAGAGATCAGGTGCTGCTTGCGATGATGTTCCCGTTTCAGATCAAAGATATGGTGGGTGCTTACATACTTGCTTATTTGGGCTAATATTGTCCCTAATATTGTTATTTGGGAATGACTAGTTGAAGGGATTGCAAGGGGCAGTGCAGAAGCTGTGGCAGGAGTGCAACATGTCTGAGATCGATGATTAATTAAGAAACCATGAGGCTGTGGCATTGCGTTGCGGATGGGTTTGCCCAAAAAGCCCAGCCACGTGGTCCAGCTGGAGCAAGGGGCATGGGCACATACACTTGGATGATTATTTTTCCTTCGTGTGTGACTGCTCGCCAGTCTTTGAAGACACCCTGCATTGTTGTTGGCTTTACAATGAGTGCTGCTTCTTTTGGGGAGAGCTTTCAGGAGCAGCGGGAGAGTTTGTTCCCTGCCTTAATCACATGGATTAGAGTCAATCCTGGGGTCAGAGTTGCTCCCCAGAGGCTGGACAGACGGGGGCTTTGGCATAATTTTTGAATGAGGGGATTGCCTGCACATTGTGTTGGCGAAGCGACAGCCTGGATGTGGCGCGCTGTCTGCGTAAACCAAACCACGCTGTAAATGTACCCCCATTCCACATCACTTTCTGCAGTGAGACTCCAGTGCCTGCAAATTATAATCAAATGCTTGCTTTCCTCAGGTATGTGGTAGGGTTTGCCTAAATTCAGAAAACAATTTGAGTTGTTTCAAAAAGAAAAAAGAAAAAAAAAAAAAAGAAATTGCTCTAAGTTATAAGCCCATCATCAACAAAATCAAAGCATGCAAATTTTCAAACTGAATATTTGAAAACTTGCTTTGACTCAAAAATACAATGTTTTACTGTGCCAGCAATTTAATACACTTTTTGTTTCTTCCCCCACCCCGTTCCTGAGAAACTTTTGGAAAATCTTGTTCCCCTTTTCACAGGAAAGTTATTCTTTTATAACTTCCTGGAAGTATCCAGATGACAGAAAATCTAAAAACTATAAGCAAATCTCTCCTCACTCCTTCCCTCTTCCCTCACTGCATTTTTTTTTAATTTTCTTTTTAGATTTTTTTTATTATTATTATTTTGTAAATAAGTGTCACTAAGGTTCCTGAGAAGCAAACTCACCAATATTGCTTCCAGCAATAACACTGAAACTGTGCTTTAAATTACACTTGTTCCTACCAGCCTTGATTATTTTTAATCATAGTGAGATAAATTCTGTCCTGCTAATGCAAGTAATGGCTCATCTAGGAGAGCACAATTTCCAGTTTGTTTTGTCTGGGAAGCTGTAGAATTGTAACCTTCATGTATGGCTGATATCTTGTCTCAAAATTTAAATACAAGACAAGGATGGGGCTGAAGACTTGAATTTTTATTTTAAAATATTTCTTCTACGTATTTTTTTATTTACTACAGGAGAAAATTCCAATCTCTCTAATACATTGATTATGTTATCACAAATGGCAGGAGTGTTACTGTGCCCTCACCTCCAGCGAGCTGTTTCACATTTGGGTGCATGAACTTGGTACATGTGTGATGAAGATGTAAGAAGTCAGAGATCAGGTTAAAAAATCTTTGAAAAATTAGCCCTGCAAAGTCAAAAGTTGTACTCTTGGGTTATTCTGGGGTTGAATGCTGACCCAGGTAATTAATCCTGTTGCCTCTGGTGGGTCTTGTTGAGTAAGTGTTTACCCATGTCAGGGAGGCAATAAATTCCGATGACTTTACTTTTAATTAATTCCTACTGATTTCGTACTGGTGCAATAATGTCACTCAGTTTAGAGGAGTAACTCCTGATTTCAGTGGGTGTAACCAGGAGAGCAGCGTCATCGGTTTTGACCAGGCACGTCTGCTTGAATTTTCTGAGCAAGCAACTTGTTGGGATTCCTGCAAAGTCTTTTGAAACCAGCTTGTTGCCCAGCCCTAAAGGTGCTGGCTATCTCTTACAGCCCTAGGGAGGGGATACCAGGATCAGACCCTTTACAGAAAGGCAGATCAAGGGACAGTCCTTTGGGCATTCATGCTATTAATACTCTAGAAAACACTACTAATACTACACTAAAATATCTTGATGTCTGCTAACTTATGAGCAGATGCAGTTAGAGGTGGATGGTCCACAAAGCGCTCAATACGCTGTTTAAAGATAGCTTTGGATACATTTGCTAAAAAGTCATACAGCTCCATTAAAAAACATGGGCTTTTCCACTGTCTTAAGTCCTTGTTCATTATTCTTTATTGTCTCATTTCTAGTTTATCTCCCTGGCCTAATTTGTTCTTGCTCTGAATGTCTCCATTTGCTTTAATTAAGCTGTTTCTTGGCAGTGTCTATAAGGAAAGAGGCTGTGAGGAAGAAGAACATCTCTGTGCAATGACAGAGAGAGGAGCCAGGGAGGTGAGATTAGAAAGGGATTTGCCAAGAGCTGCCATTAAAAAAAAAAAAAGGATAAACAACTGGCTTTTCCTATAGTGGCACTGTAGATTTTGTTTCAGTGATTGCAGAAAAGTATGCTGTCCTTCTGGAGTGAGTGCTCACACGTCCCTGTGTATAGGAGGGTCCTCTGCCTGCATGAACCTCGTGGCTCGTGCTGGTTTCTCCTCCACTACTGCAAAATTTCTCGCTGTCTCACTGGAGAAAAAAAAATCCCCACAGGCAAAATGTGTGTAGCAGTGGATTTTTTTTTTTTTTTTTGTTGATGTATGAAGATCTTTTGTGTTGGAGGCAACCTGGTGGCATCACTTGTCCTTGTCTAATGCAGGTGTTGGCTTGTCCTGGGAGATGCTGTGGGACACCAAGTTGAGAAGCTCATACCCAGGATCAGGTCCCACTGAGAGCATTCATTGGAGAGCTTGTATTTGTAATTTTGGGGATGGATATCTCTGAATAGCAAAAAGTAACTGCTGAAATCCACCTGTGAGTTAATGACTAGAAATCTTTTGTCTTCTGTGGTGCTGTTAAGTTGCAGCTTGCACAGCAAATGTGATAAAACTGGTGGGAGAGGAAAAGGCCCACCTGGGAAGCAGACAAAGGGAAACCTGTGGATAGAGGCATGGTTTTGTCTAAATATTGAGCTCATTTACTGCCTCTGCAGGTACCGAAGGGCTTGAGCTCGGAGGTGGTGGAGTCAGTTACGTTTCCAGTTGTAAAGATGGAATTATTACCCCTTGTTTGACCGAAGACTGTAAAAGGAGACTTGATGCTAGTATTTACTGTATTTTTCTCCCCCACTATTAAAAGGACGGCCAATTTTGAATTATGATAATAGCTGCACTCTGGGTTTAGGACTTGCCTCCCTGAAATTTTCAGGACCACTAATTTGTGGTTACTTCAGTACTAGAATGGACTTGGTGGTGGTGGCCTTTAGACTGACAACGCAGTAAAAGTTTAAAGCTGCAACTGCTTCGAAGCCGAAGAAAGAGAGAAGATTGAAACCTAAAGGTTAGCATGAAATGCACTTTACTGTTATCTATGAGAACAAATGAGTTAAAAAAATTTCAAATACCAGAATACCCTACAGGGAGGAGATATAACTATTAAAGGGCTGTTATAGCTGCAATAAATGTAGGAACAATAAAAATAAATTGATGAAGTAAATGTCAGCGCTGTTCCCCTGAGCTGCCCCCACACCTTTGTCCAAAAGTAGAACATCTCCAATTACAGAGGGTGGAATCAGCCTTCAATGACAATATGACAAGGACAGAACATAGAGCAGTGGCACAGGGAACACAATTATGCACAGCCTTGAAAAATTGTATCATAGTACAATGTATGGAAGAAATCAATTAATGATGCAGGGCCTCCACTTCTGTCTAATAATCCTGTAAGAGAAGGATGAACCCCCCCCTCTTTGCCTTGGAAAGGGAGAAGGAAACAACAACGATGAGGAAGGGTGACCCGTGAGTGAAAGTCTGCATAATACCATGGGTCAACATTTGCACATTTTACAAAATGTGGATATTCCTCTTTATCCATTATTATTTTTTAAAATTGTAGCTATTAAGAAAGTACTTAACTGAAACCCACTTCATTGGTTAAATAGCCCACTGGAAAAAAATAAAATAATTCTTTGGTGAAAAGGCCAAAGACAAGAAAAGCCGACAGCTCAAATCCAAAGCCAGGAGCTGAAAGGGAAATGCAAAATTTTAGGAGTAAACAGAGTAGATGGTAGAAGACGATTTATCTTGTGCAATTTACAACAGGTGCTAAACATTACGAAAACCAGAGCTATTAAGCAATCAAATTAAGCTATAATTAACAGAAGAAAACTGTGCAGGAATTCTAATTAATACATTTCTGAGCACATCCATGATCCCCTCCGACAGCTCGGCTTTCTAAACCCCTGTTACTACTCAAGAATAACCGAGGGTGTAACGGTTTGGGAATACACAGGACATTACAGGTATCACCGGAAATTCTTCCTAACAGCCGCAGTCCCACATGCTGGCTTGGAGGGGAATGCTTTAATTTGGGAGACATTATTCTGAGACAGTAGGAAGAAAGACTCCCTGTTTGTTGGAGATCTGGTTGAGAGAAGCCTATAACAAGCTGGGCTTTGTCCTCCTGTCTGTGCTTATTCTCTCTGGTCATCCTCCCTTTCCCATGAGGTGTCATTTCTTCCAGACCCTCTATTCCTGAGTGAGACTAGTTGCCCCAAGTCACTGTCAGAGATGGACAGCTGGAAGTGGTTGTATCTGGATGGAGATGCTGTGGTAGGTGCACCTGAAGATAGGAGAGGACTGGTGGCCAGTACCCTCACATGAGCTTTAATTCCTGCTTTGCTGGTGACCTGATATGGTCTTGAACAAGCCACTGGATAAAATGTGGTCCTGAGTACTCCAGATGATTAACAACTATGAGATGACTGGGACAGGTTTGATCAACTTTGGTTGAAATTGGGGCTTGGCTCCCTTATCTGTATGCCTTCCAAGCAGAGAAAACCACACTTCCCTGCCTTATAGTAGTGTTGTGAAGATCAACTGGTTAGTGGCTGTATGGCACTTTCAAGTGCTATCATTACGGTGCTATAGTCTCTCTTAGGGAGGATTTGTTATTTTTACGAAATTAATTGTAAATCCAATAGAAAATAATTCAGCCTCTGAAATTCTGGTGAGATAATTATTGTGAAGATGGTATTAGTATAGTGCCTTTCAGATGATTCACTACTTTAATTATTACTTTCTAATTCTATGTGAGTATCATTTTAAAACCCTGTAACCTTCTCGTGGGTTGGTTGCACTTACCCCTCAAATACAAAGCTGACTCTTTAAACGGCAGTATTACACTCTTCAGGTAGATGTCTCTGGCTGGCAGCAGAGCTCCCTGAGAAAACAACATATTTCTGCCCTATTTCTGCAATTTTATTTTTTTTCTGCTTGGAGTTCTTGATCCTGATGTTGGTCCCTGGCTGACCATGTCTTGCAAGACTCGATCATCTTTTGCTGTGTGTGTCAGCATCATTAGGTCCTAACTACCTTTTCTAAGACTGGGTCACCTTTTCCATATGCCCCCTGGGCCCGGGGGACCTACCCTGTAGAACAAGGACTGGGACTCCATCAAGAGGAAGAGAAGAATGAGGTCTTTGTTTCTCATTTTTAAGGGGATGAGGTGATTAAGAGCTGTTCATACTTTTAGTTGCCTGGCAGTTGAACTGCCACCTTTGTATCAAGCACAGTCCAAGGTGGTGTGCTGTGCCTTATGGTGGCTTTGGCAGCATACCCTGGGGGTGAAACATCGTGTTAAGTGTTTTCTTCTCTCCTTGCTCTGGCAGCTGGCTTAGCTCTAGGTTGGTGTTTGTGGTACCTTTGTGTCTATGTTTGTACTCCCTGAATATCTTCAGCCTCAGCTTGTACTGGGTTATCCTGGTACGACAAAAGTCTATGGTGTTTTTTTTTAGGACAATAAGCAAAGAGGTCCTTTGTGAAGACAAATTGTAATCCCTGTTGAGGGCAGGGCTGGCTGGAAATCACTGGGGAAAAAAAAAAAAAAAAAAAAAGAGGTGAAGCCTAAGACTGTGTTCCTTCTGTCAAAGCTTTGGAAATGCCAGGTAGATTTTGAGGCAGTTGAGCTATAATTTAACCTGGTACCCATTTCTGCATGGCCCTCCTCTCCCAACTGGGGACCAAAGAGGGAGTTTTCCCCCACAGTTTTTCATACAAATGTTGCTGCTTGGAAAGACCTGTTTTAATTGCACTCTGAATAATTTCTAGACTTACTTGCTCTGCCTGGCTTCCTGCCAAGCTCACGCATAAACAGCCTCCCAGGTGCTTGGGAGCATCCCTTCCTGGCCATTGCTGGTGGCTCTCCCCAGAGCCAGGCCTGGGGAGGTGATTGCAGGGGTCCAGCCTGGGGTAGTGGGTTATAGCTGCAGGGGTGGGAACCCCCAAAACTGTGCATTGATGAAGAGGCTCCACTGAAACAAAACCTTTGTGTTTGGCGTTGTCTCGTCCCCTCATGAATCTGGGATGTCCCTTCACCAGGATGTCCTGCATGGGCTGGGAATACTTGGTCACTTAAAAAGTTCTCTGGCTGTGGAAGCATCGCTCCTGGATGCAATTGTAAGTGTCTTAAACTCATATGCATGGATGTCCTAAAGCTAAGTGTATTTGTGTCTGCCTGCAGGATCAGGACCTCAGTTATTAGTAACAGTTAACAATTAATTAATTATTCCCACCAGGCAGAGATGCAAACCTCTGGTTTATCACTGGATGTACAGTACAGCAAGAGCGTGGCATGAGCTTTTAAAGTGAATGTCCTTCATTTTCGCTGCCTGATGTCCTATGCATCAAAGTTTACTTTTTTAATTTTGTGGCAAACTCTCCTGTTTTTTCTCTTCTTTCCTTTAAAATTGGGTAAATTTTAAGGGATTTCAGCACTTGTTGGAGTGAGTGATTAATGGTGCTAATGAGAGAAGGAAAAGACAAGGGAGCACCAAGAGGAAAAGCTGGGTTTGGAGTGGGCAGGCTGGTGGTGGTGGTGGCAGGGCAGGAGGAGAGGAGAGACCTCAGCCTGGCCCCAGGCAGGGTGATGGTGGGTTGGGGGGAAAACTCCTCCACAGTCTCCAAAACCAGTGCCCGGAGGACATGCACAAATCCCACTGTGTGAGGGGGAAAAGGGCACCCAGCACAGGCAGGAATTCAAGCAATTAATCCTTTACTTAAAGAATAATAAGCAGCAAGATTTTTTACATACTGAAAGTGGGAACAAGGTAAAAGGGGTTAAAAACTAAAAAGCAAGGACAGCAGACACCAATTAACACAATGCTAATTGACAATTTCCCCAAGCCTCCATGAAACATGCCAGACCTATTTCCCCAATTACTAATTAAATCAAACCGCACACACAATACTAATTTCCCTAACTTAAGGAGCTCAGTAGACAAATAAAATGTGAAACTAACTTAAATGTGTTGTTGAAGTGAAGGAAAAATAAGGAACTTAAAAGAAAAGTGAATAAACTTTTGCTCTGGGTGTATTCCTTAAACTTCTGGCCTGTCTGGGGAGTTAGATGGGGGATCTTAATCAAGGCAGGTATGTGGTGAGGTCCTGCTAGCTGGATGTGATTAACACCCCGAGAGAAGGTGATTGCACATAGCTGATCTGGCTTGCTGCTTAATGAGAAAGCTTTCCTGAAAAACAGCCTAGAAAAGGGATGCTTGTGCATCCTGGGATGAGATGGAGGTATGGAGCAGAGTGTGTGTTTTTTTGGAGAAGCTCTGTATCTAGGGCTGGTGAAGATACTGGCTCCTGCCAAGTCGCACTATGCCAGGGCATGGTGGTGGGGTGAAGGACAGGTATGCTGCTCCATAATTTTTTGAATTTTGAGTGATACTGTAGACACACTTGGGGCTGGGGGTGTCCTTGCTCTCGCCCAGTTGAGCGGGAGGAGCAGAAGGACAGCTCAAAGTCTTCCAGTTCGTTGTGCTTTATCAAACCACTGACCCCTCCCCTGGCATGAAATAAGGATGAAATAGTGATGCGATAGGTTAATGCCAATAATTAAAGAGAGTTTAAAACTAAGCAGGAGACTGAACTGTGTGTGTGGGTGGCTGGAATGGTTGTTTGATGTGAAAGTCAATGACTGAATTATTCAGAGAGAGTGATTTCCAAATGATAATTTTACATTTCCTATAACTGATTTTGATTTATTACAGCAGCCCCTGATAGGCTGGCAGGAGCTGAGAGAAACTCTGCTCTGCCACTGCTTTCCCTTCTCCTTTTGGCACTCGGAGCTGAAACCCACCCCCAACCTTTGCACACCTGTTACTGGTGGGGCTTGGAATTTTTCAAAGGAAAAGAGCAGGGAAAGCATTTATTTTAAACAAAATGGGCTATTTCTGTATCAATACAATTACTTTCTGCTTGGTTGTGTTTCTGGATGAAGGCAAGCACTTGGAAAATGACTGTATGTTGAGTTGGGTGCCATGATGTTGGCATTTACATCACCTGGAAACGTAGTTGGCTTCACATGAAAGCATCTGGTGAAGCTTGTTGCTTGCTCTCCTTGTTCATGTTTTCTCCCAGTCCTTCAAGCAGAATCACAAAATTAATCTGATCACTTTTACCACCACCAAGCCTATTTTTTTTTTTTTTTTTCGGCACCCACGCAGGATGCTGGAGTGCAAATTGGGCTGTAAATCTCCTGTGAGGAGGCGGTTTCCCAGGATGGGTGGCACTTTTTGTTCATGAGCATGCCAGAAGTGCTTCTTGGACATCCTGGGGCATTTGGGGCTTGCTGCTTCTTTTAATCCCAAGCAGAATGTAAGGACAGCCCATGGGGGGGAACCATGACCTATAGGTCTGGGCACTTAACACATAGGACATGTATCTATTAGGATATGTGTGAGCAGATGTTTGAGACCAGGTGTTTTGGTTTAGGGAATGTTTCTGCTGAGAATTAAAGAGAGAAGCTTCTGAAAATAGTGGAGGTCCAGATTCCTTCCCCTGATACATTAAAAATAACTGTTGCTCTTCTGGAGGCCAGGGTTCTAACTCCTTCCGTACCTGTGTGGCCTGGCCAAGCCTGGTAGGGATTCTCTGGGGGATAAGTTCTTGTCTGGTCAGCTGCTTTGTGTCTCTAATGTTACTTGTCCCACGTTACAGAGGCTTAAAGTGAACTTTTCTGACCAGAGAGAGTTTTGATTTGGGTTAAGTTTGAAAGATGACAAAGGGAGATAAATACTTTGGTTCTCCCTTCGTTACCCTGGCTCATATATCTGTCGTGCCAGAACCCTGCATCCCCTCTTGCGGTGTCCTGCATCTCCAGGGACTCGGAGTTGAGCAGGATTTATGACCACGCCTCCAGCTTGTGTCTTTGAGGTCCTTGCTGGCAATTATTCTTTGAGCCTGGGAGGTAGTGAATGGCAGCAAAAACGCTGGAAAGGGGCAGAGGGATGGGGGTGTGGCAAAACCAGAAGTGGAGGAGGCAAGTTTTAGGGTCAAGGGTAGGTTTCATCCCCTTGTGGGGACTGTTCTCCTCAGTATCAGCGATGAAATACCTTGTGGGAACAAACACTGCCAGCGAAGGGAAGGCTCTCTGCTCCCACCTTCCTGCACCCTCACAGAGACCTCTGGTACGTAGCATTGCTCTTCTGGGATAAATAGGCATTTAATTTCTTATGGGGAGGTACAGTGGCTCCAGTCAGGGAGAGGTGGTGAGGACAGGCTTACCATGGGCTGATGGAATGCATAGGCCAGTGCTCATGTTGGTTCCTTCTAGTCCAGGTGAAAGCTGCACGTTGTTTTAGAGGAGGTTTTCGCCTCTCTTCATGTCATCATTAATTCTGTCTGGGGCCAGGAAGACCTTCCCTAATGAAAGCTTCAGTGAGATTGGTTTGCTGTATGGAAAAGCTTCAGTTTCAGTGAATCAGCAATTTCTGATGAAAAATCTTTTGTCTGAAAATTCCCAAGAAGCTCCGACTCTGACCTCAGAGCGGCTGCCTTCCTCCAAGCACATTACTGGGATTTATGGCGCACTCCCATGGTTTATTGTTCTACAGTAAACAGAGTTGCTGGATGAGTTTTGACTATCCTTCTGAGCAGGAAAGAAAATCAGCATTGTGGGGGCTATCCAAAACTTGCATGATTTAACAGAAGTCCTTGCTGTGGAGTGGGTGAGTTGCCAGATCAATTCACCAGTCTGAGGTTGCTCGGGATGGGTATGCACATTACCTTATCTGGGGACATCTCGTCCCTTACCTACTCTGGTAAGTGGTCATGTAGAAATATTTCCAGTGCTATTGGCTCTTTAATTAGAAGAAGAAGAAGTGGTGGCTGCATCATGAGTTTGTAGTGTATTTTCTGAAGGCTGCTGGTATGGAGAGGATGCTGGCTTGCTTATTTATGCTGTGGACCAACAATCAGACTGGGACCTAACATCCTGTCAAGATTGCCTTAGTAGCAGTAAATAGCTGTGATAAGACAGTCTCTCCCACAAAAAAAATTGCAAAGCATGAAAAGAAAAAAAATAAAATATTATTTTCATTTTACAGCCATAGCCCTGGCACATCAGTGCTTATAGTATCAGCTCAAGGCTGCAAGAAAAGAAACCCTGGGTTTAGGATTGAAGTGAAATCTGCAAAATAACATCACCATCCTCAAAGTGTGCAATTACAGGAGCCACTTCTGAATTATAAGCATCTATATTTGCCTCTTTAAAGACCACAGCAGAAGGAATGAGATAGCTGAAGGGCTCTAAAAGGCTTGCCCACAAAAGAGGAAAGAAGTGTTATAAATACCATAACATCTAAGCAGGGAAAGCATTGCTAATGTATGATGCCAGGACTGAGGCACCTGCCATGGAGAAGACATTCACTATATGAAAGCTTCCGTTAATTTTCATGGAGATGGTAGTTAGGAGTTTTGGAAAATATGGAAATACAGGAAAATACCAGGATGAATGGATACTGTTCCAGCTCATCCTTCCCATGTCTAACATTTGCTTTTACCTGAGATTCCCCAAAACTTTAGGAACTGTGTGTTTAGCAGCTGTGGCACCAAAGTGAGGTGACATCCTCAAGGTGAAGCAGCCTGTTGGGGATGGAGGTAGGACCAGCAGCTTGATGCTCTGGCTGCCCGGATTGTGTCCCATCCAGGAGGCCAAGCTCCCTCCCTGTAATCATAGGGAAAAGTAATCAAATTACTGCCTTTCATGTCACATTAGTGAAAATGGATACTAGTATGATGCATATTAATATAATATGATGGGAAATTGCTAATACAATTAGACCATCACATTTTATTAGTACTGGAGTGACAACTCGCACTGAAGAACAGCTCACTTAGGCAATGGCTGAGAGCAAGCACAAGCCTGGTGCACAGGCATAGGGACAGTTGTTTAACTTTCTACAAAACCCTCTTTTTTGATTTCTCCCCTGCGTCTGTCACTGCCTGGTCATCCAAGTAAGCATTACACCAGCTCTTTTGAATATTGCCTGAATTCACTGTGAAATGAATCCTCATATCGAAAGTTAGATGCCTCTCATGTATACATTTTTCTTTCCACATATGCACAGACAGAAATAATAAGAAAATCCAAAACGTACATCTATATAGAAGAGGTTGGTATAAATATTCCTTAATACATTCTACCTTTTTTATTTGGGTTTATGTATTCAGTGCACTTTTTATCTAGTTCTAAAAGGATAGTGTAAAATTTTTGTGGATTGCATCACAAGAGCTATCTCAGTTCAACCTATGGTAACAAACAACAATAGCAGGGGTACATTTTATAATTATAATATGCTTCAAACTTCCTTGATGGGCATGCAGCTCATTTAAACAGGGATGGTCAAAAATCACGTCTGCAACATTGTCCTTGTCTTCCTTTCTGCAGCACAAAGACCTGCCCCGGTAGGCAGCAGGGACCCGGCAGCTCTGTGGAGGTAGGCTTTGGTCTCGTTCTAACCACACTCATCCCCAATCCAAGGGCCAGCCTCCAAGTGGGCAAGACCTCTGTCTTAGCTGGCAACCTGTTAGGAGGATGAGCAGTCCTATGCCACATGTCCTGATGTGACAGCAGATGTCAGGTCCCACCAGGATGCGATGCTTTTCCCATTGACATGCAACCTATAATCCCAAACAACCAAATGTCCTGAACAGAAATGCCTTTTCTAAACAGCTGTTCTTTGTTCTGATCAGGGAATGTGGACCATAGGAAATATTATCTATCATATCAAAAAGTATGCAATGGTCTTACTACAGCAAGCAAGTGCAATTTTTAAATACAGTGCCCAGGCTGATAATTGCGGCTTCGTTGACTTGGAGACCCAAGGAAGGGCTTGGGGCTTTGAAAAATGGTTGTTTTATCAGTACAACATGAAGAAGATGGCACTAAATACTTGTGCAAGACTGAGGAGAGGAAGAGATCTGGCTCTAGAGGTATAAGGCACTGGGAAATATTTAAAAGACAGATGTGTCCACTTTGTTAGTTTCACTGGGAGCCCAGAAATACATGATGTGTGGTGTTTCTCTCTCTTGTTAATAGTTTCTCTCTTGTTAATAGTTTCTGTAGTTTCTAATTGTGATCGGTCAGGAGGATCTGGTTGTCACCCCATAAAAGAAAGCATGATTCTGTGCAAATCCCTGTTCACTGTCACAGAGATATTATCCCATGTGTGTTTTTAACAAATGTTAGCTAAGGCCCTTTAGAAACATGAGCTCCAACATGGTGAAATGGGCAATGACTGATTTATTTCTTATTTGCTGAGAGAAACTGAGGCCAAAGGGAAACCTGGGCAGTGAAGGAGGGCAACAACTTAACCTCAAGCTAGGGAAGTGGTAGGAGAAGCCTCAAGCCCAAGCAAAACTTTAAATTTTTGTTGGTGTACTACTTCACCAAGTATTTCAGAAGAACTGTACTTGTGGTTCTTCCCATTGTAATAAATGAAATATTTATTTTTTTCTATTTACTTAAAAGTCTGACAGTGAAAAGAAAATGCTTTCTAAGTACTTTAACGTGTGAACATCTTGTGGACCAAACTAGGAAAATAAGAGTGCTGATGTTAAAGAGACAAAGATCACATGAATTAATATAGATCCTTTTTGAAGTTAAGTGTGGGCTTCCCTGACCCTTCAGTGGGGGCTGCCAATGTGGAGGGGGAAGGTGAGGAAATGGAAGGGGCATGGTGAGGAGTGCGAGAAGGAGCACTTGTATTTTCTTTTCTTTTATTTCTTCTATTTTGTACCAGCCTTTGTGCAGAAAATCTCCCCACCCTGTTGAATTCCTTTGTTTGCTTTGGGTGCCACAGACTTCTTTGGATGTTACCGCTTGCTGCAGTCTGGAAAAGTCGTCCTGCTGCTCCCTGAGTGAAAGACAGGGACAGACCTCAAATGCCATCAGATATTTTTTATTTTTCCCATTATTTTGGAGATATTGGTGTAACTCTGTTTGTTGAGAGGTCAATCCTGCCTGGTTTTCAAGGCATTGGACTGGAAAATGAGCTGAGTGCCTTCACCACCTCTTGAATTCTGAGATGAGTTTCATTACTTTCTCTAGTTGTTCCTTGGGAAGTTTATAAAGATGAGGTAAAGTCCTCATCATCCTACTGATGTGGATAATAACAATGTTTAGCACTTCTCATCTTTGAAGTGCTTTACAAATATTAAATAATTAAACTGCCCAAGAATGGAAGAAAGAGTATCATCCTTTGACTTGCATACCAGGCAGCAGAGGCAGGGAAATAATATGGTTTCTCCAGGTCATGGAGAGACACACTACCAGAGGATGGTGGAGTCATGGGTCCATTACATGCGGTCCCCATCTGGTACCACTTGACTACTGGCTGATATCCTCAGATTGCAGTACCATAGCATTTGCACTCCTTGCATGAAGCAGATCCATGCTGTTTCCTCCAGCATCTCCTGGAAAACCCAGGTGGTCCCTCCAAGAAGAGAAAGCCACTTTATAGGACGTTTTTTTTTCGGTCAGGAGGATGCTGGGAGTAATGCAGGCTGTGACACAGATGGGGGCTGGTCATGACTTGGTTTTGCTATTAGATATTTGAGTTGGGTTGGATCTCCTGTAGGGTATCCACACAAGGAGAAAGTAGGGCACCTTCTGCATGCGGGCTTTGCTTCTCAGAGCAATAGAGAAAAGCCATATATAAACACTGTTTATACCAGCTTTCCAGAGATCAGACACTTTCTCAAAGCACTGAGCAAAGACCTGTAAAGTACTTAAGTATTGTTCATTTCACTGATGTAGGTTAGCAAATCCAAAGCTTGAGTGACTTTCATTAAGCTCATAACTGTAAGTCACCAGAAGTTTTCCATGGAAGTGCCATAAAGGTGAGATGTGTTTTACCTGGGGCTTGGGCAGAGGCAGGACATCTCAGCTCCTAGCTGGTCACAGTGGGACTGGCAGCTGCCTGCCCTTGGCTGTTGGGCAGGCAAAAACAGGGACTGGAAACTGGGTTTTTCACAACCCGGGGGAACATCCTCAATGACTCACTTTCAGCTATTCTGGGATAACTTTTTACCTCATTTCTTTGGGCCAGAAACTTCATCCTGGAGCCAAGAAACTTTTCCCAGTGAAAGTCATGTTGAAATTGGTGTATTTAGCAAAGTGTTGGGGTTTTATTTTTGTTTCTGTGGTTTTTTTAATCAAAAAGAAAAAATAAATATTGACCAGCTTTTACCCAAGATATTCTGATTTTGCTCTTGATCTTAGCCAAAATGTACCATTGTGTATAGCAAGCACTGCAGCAGGCCTGATATGGCAATGAAGCCCCCAACTCTTTACTTTATTTGGATTTTCCTTTTCTTACCCTGCGGGTCTGGTGCTGGGCAACTAAAAATCATTTTGGCTTGCCCTGCCTTTATCTAACCTCCACAAAGTGGGCCAGGCAACCCTGTTATTTCCACACAATTCGAGCAGTGTTGTGGGTTTTTTTATTGCAGAGGGCAAATCCTAGAATAGAGCATAAATAAACAGATGATTTTAGAGGACTGTAGATCATTGAGTGAGATGCAGAAAAGGCCCCTTGTTTAGAAAGAGCAGCATGAGGCTCTGCAACAATGAGTCTTGAAGCCCGATGAAAATCTCGGATGCTTTGAGGCTGTGTATGTTGGGTGAACTTTATTTACATTTGGCACAAACACGCTCATGAGGGATGCCAGCAACTGCCAGGGTATGTGGATGGAGCGCGGAATAAAGCTTATCTGGGTTGATACAAGGAAATACTGAATCGGGCTGGAGACTGTCATTTCCAAACCTTGGTTGGGTTTTGAAGTCAGCCTGGTTTCCACAAGGAAAATACCATTACTTTTTTTTTTNTTTTTTTTTTTTTTTTCCCCCCCTTTTTTTTTTTTTTTTTTTTTTTTTTTTTAAGAAGTAGACCCATCCACCATAATAAATGCAGGCAGCACCTGTGTTGCTGTTTCTGTAACAAGCAAAAACTCCAATAGCAATTCCCGTGTATTTGGTCTCCTTCTGATCTCCCAAGACTCTGGTGTGCCTGTGCTTAACTCCTGCAAAATTCATCCCCTTTTCTGGACAGGGAAATGTTTCAGCCCTGGAAAAAAGCAACAACAAAAAAACAGCTTAAGGCTCTGGAGCAAAACTCTTGACAGTTGAGCATCCAGACATGTATAGAGAGATATACGTGTGTGTGTGTATATATATATATATACACATATATATGTATATTTCTTTTAGCTCAGCAATTACATCCTATCAGGGTAAACCTTTTGGTGCCATTGAAAGGATATGAAAGCAAGGAGGAAGGTGGAGGCAGCTCTTGTTTGCTGCATAAGATGGAAAACACTGCATTTGCAAAGCTCTGTCTTGGAAAAGACTTAGCTGGTTGCATATGATGGAACTCCTCTTTCCCCCCTCAGATTCACCACTTTGAATACAATAAAGTTGCTTTGAACTTTTTCAATTACTTAACAACTTTCAAGTGGAGAAATATTTGGGTCTTTTAATTTCATTTTTGGCTCCTTTTTTTTTCTTTTTTTTTTCTTTGCCTCCATTCTGTTTGCTAAACAGTAATTGCAGATCTTTCCTGCCACCTTTAATACTCCCAGCTAATTATCCTGAAATAAATCTCTTTCAAGTCTGCATGCCAGCAGTTGTGGGATATGAGCGGCTCTTTCAGCTCCCGGCTGCCTGTCACTCAAATGGGCCTCAGCTGCAGCTCCGAATGATGAGTATTAGTCTCCCGCTGGGATGATTCTCCCAATCTCCCCACTTCCAACAGCATCTCCCAGGGCTGCACCACGCTCCTACCTGTTAGCCTAATCTGGGATTTTCTTTTGCTAACGCTGTTATTTTGAAAGGAGGAAGAGGATTCCTGGGAGAAAGGCACTCGGTTAACCTTTTCCTAATTGCCATTCAAAGCTGAAAGGAAGGGAAAAAAAAAATAAAATAAGATGATGGGTGTCCTTGCACAGAAGGATGGCTTGGGAAGAGTGGACATACAGATGGGGTTCCTCATTGACCTCCTGTGATTATTTATTTGGCCACGGTAGGGTTTTGGGGGGCAGACTTCTGATTTAGGCAGCCTGCCCTGCCCGGCCGCTCATCTGTGTTATTTCCAGCTTGCGTCCCACTCACTCTGAAACAAGGTTGTCGGATTTTAGGCAGAGCTAAATGCTTCACCATTAATTTGTTATGTGCTAGCAGTAATAGCGAGGGCTATTTTTAAATGCCACTTAAACTCGTGCTTACACATGGGTTTGTAATTTGACTATAGGACATACATAAAATGACATATTGTTACACGCTTAAAGATACGGTTTTAAATGAAAGAACTATTAAACTATTCGTATTTAAAGTGCTTACTATTTTTTCTTGTTTTGTGTGTGTGCTGTATGTAGGCCTTTTAATGACTTAACTATTGGATTTCCTCCAGAAACAGCCTTGGAGGGAGATGCCATGTAGATGCATCCTGCATGGGCAACGTGATGGGGTTTGAGATACCTGTTGCCTTTTGGGTGCTGGTGCTGAGGTGCTTGGGAGGTGGCATGGGCACCCCTCTGCTATGGGCTCGCACCTCCGCATTGTTCCTAAAGCAAAAGGTTTTGGTTAGCCATTAAATACACACTCTAGTTGCTTGGCTGGCCTTGAATCCCTCTTCCTAAAGAGCTGTTTTTCACTCAGGGCTCCCTCTCTAAACCCGCGATGGGCTGCATTGAATTAATTCTATTAACTGCCAAAGGAATTCCTCGCTGCCGAATTATATTTCCTGTGTCTGTAAATCATTTCACTGCTGCTTTCCCTGACAGTTATGCAAGTGACCTTTTGATTTCACTGTGCTTTTTTTTTGTTTGTTTTATTTATGATATCGCTAACCACTCTATGGCTGTGCATCACAGTGAGACGAGGCTGTCACGTGGGGTGCTTGAGAATTTAGAGTATTTTATAAACATGCGTGTATATGTATTTAAAAATATGAAAACAGCATAAAGTTGAACATTTCAGACTTGGACCTTGGAAACATAATATTTACACTGAGTAAGTCATGTTAGTTTTAAGAGTCTATTTCTGGACGTTTTCCCTTCCAGAGGAAGAATTGTTTGAAACCCTCCCCTTCTAACTGAGTATGCTGCTTTTTGTTGTTGTTGTTGTTGTTGTCATTAAGCCAGTTCTGTAGAGGCCAAGCAGTCACTAGGTTAAGTGGAAGCTGTGGATGCTCAGAGCTTTGGTAATATTGGAGCTAGGGATGGTGTTATCTGACTTATGTTATTCAAGGGCTGTGAATTCCCCTAAGGAAGGGGGAGTCAGATACCTCAACTTCTGCATTGGGGACGGTACGTTGCTATAGGCATATCTCTTCTGCAGCAGCAGAAGCAATTCCCAGGTCGGGGTGAGACTCTCTAAAAGCTCCTGGCTTGTGCAAGGAGCCTTGCTCAGGCTGTTTGCCTTTTTGATGTGGTTTCATCCCAACTGACCTGCGCATAAAATGCTGTGAGTACAACAGCTAGTCTAGGCTGGGGAACCATGCTGGCATCCTGGTGCTTGATTTGTAAGTCTAATTAGAAGTTAGAAGTGTCAAAAGCAGCACTTGCAGGCACAGTTGTAGCACCTGCAGAAAAGGGAGCCTGCTTCTCCCATTTGGCTCATTCTCTGGGTGCAAGTCTTTTATAAATATAGTGGTCTGATGAGGAGAGCTGGGATGATATGTCTGCCTTACCGCGGGTGAAGTCCCTTCTCGGGTAGGAAGCAGCTAAGAAATGAGCTGTACTGCTGTCTATAGAAACCTGCAAACCAGAAGAGATCCCTGCTCTGGCCCTTTTAACAAATCCGAGGCATCGTGGTTGACTTGTACAAGCTTTTGCGTAAGTAATAAATTGAGGTTTCCTGCAAAACATCTGGTCGATTTGGCTCTTATCTTGCTCCACAAGAGGTAAAAAAAAATCCTCTGTGGTTCTCCTTTGCTGTGTTATGAATATGGATACCTATTTGTAAGGAAATATCAAAATAGAAGTTTGAAAGTATTCTTATGCTTCTTCCCCAATGCTGAATTAAATATGTTTTGGGGTTATTTCTAATGCCCTTTTCAGTCCTGGCAAGATAGGAGTGCAGAACAAACATCTCATTCTTAAACTGAGTTTATAGCTCTCCTACCAGGGACAAGGTTCGCAATCTTGAAAACAAAGCCCATGGTAAGATCTGCAGAAACACCGTGCCTCTTATGCATTGTGTTGTTTCATCCCCAAACCAGGCCTAATTTTTGGAGCTGCTGAGCCCTTGCAACCCATGCCCAGGGTCATATAATTTGATCCAAGCCATCCAGTCCCCAGTAAAGGGGAATACGATACACTCGGATAATATCTAATTGTTGACATCACTTGCGTCCTTCTGCCTGTTGTTGTTGTTGTTGTTTGTTTTTGCTTTTGTTTTTTTTTTGTCTCTGGGTCTTCCCGTTTGGTCTGCATCCCCAGTCTTTGTCTTCAAATTACGTCCTATCCGTTTTTCCAGTTTTCCATGCTTTAACTTCCAAAACTAACATGGGGAAAAAAAAAATCTGACTTCTTTTACTGCTTCTGGTGTGCTTCCCCACAGCCTTCCTGAAAGAAACCAATAAATAATGCTCCTCATCCCCCTAAAAATTAAATTAAACACAAATTTCTCTGGGGAGGAGGCTAGGTTAATTACAAAGAGCTACCAATGCCATATCTAAACAGGCTCCTTCATTTTCATTTTTACTAATGAAACTTAACGTCTGATCCCCCCCATTTTTTTTTTCATTTAGCCAAACCAGTCAATTTAGAAGTGGAGAAGTTTCCTGGGAAGTGCAGCTAACATTATTCTGCCCTAAAACTTCTGTTAATTAACTCTGTGTAGTATTTGCTGGTGAAATTGGGAATGGGAAAGTGGTGCTGCTTCAGCCCAGAGCCAGCTGAAACCTGAGTGTCCAGTGAGGTTAGAGTTTGGTGGAAATCACTTTCTGTTTGAGTGCTGGGGGCTTCACTCTGTAGCCTCAGCACATGCAGAGCACATTCACAAGTCTGTGTATTAAGGTTAGTAGAAAAACTTGATGAAGCCCCAGAGATTGATGGGGAAGTGTATATTGGATCACCTAAGAAGAAGAAAGCGTTACATTTATATTTGAAAGCAGGCTGGGAAACAACTGGTACCTCCCAGAGTCCATGAGTTGCGCGTTGGCCTTTTGGGAATGAAACTGTCAAACAGGAATCTGAATGCAAAGTGGAAATTTAAACTGAATAGCTCACAAAATCCAGTCTGCAAAGAAAAACGCACCACTATTTTACCCACTAAGTGAAATATTTTCAGTTAGTTAAAAAAGAACAGAAAAATTATGAAGAAATTAAGAATTTATGTATGCTTAATGGGAAGTGTGGCTATGTTAAGGGAGCCACAGTGTGTAACACGGTCGTGCTGGATAGCTGATATAATTATTGCTGTTATTCAGCAGGAAAGACAGACTATTTACCAAACCAGCCAAATCTCTGATCAGTGCCACTAGTTCTGCCAACAGATATAGTGAACACTACGTTACCTTCAGCATCTATCAATCCCTTTAGGATCTCTTGATCTATATATACCTAAATTTATCATATGCATACAAGTGTTTGAGTGCATGTTACAGATATTTGGGGTTATGGCTGGCTGCTTCTTTTCAGTGGAATAGGGAGAAACAGTTAAATACCAACAGCGAGCTTGGCTGCCTGGTGTAAGCAGGATATTTTGACTCTTCATGACATCCTGCTCATTTTGGAGAATAATTCATATTGGAAAATTGCAACACTAAATCATTAACTTCTAAGGAACTGAAGGGAAAAAGAGAGCTGACTTAAAGGATCCCAGTGTGTTGCCCCTGGCTTGTTCTGTGTTGTTCTCTGCACAATATAAACCACCGTTGGAATACTTCTCGCTGCGTTATATAGCTCAAGGTCCAGGCCACTTACAAGCCTGTCCTCCTCCTAGCAGCAATGCCTTCTTTATGCTCGAGACATAACTTTAATGAAGCAGCGAAAGGAAGAAATGCAGGGCAAGATTTCAAAGGAAAAAAAGAAGAAGATGACTGTCTGAAATTAAACTTCTAAATAGGTGGAGAGGAGATGTTTCCATTGCCTGTCTTCTTCAGCTTGAGGACCTGAGTGGGTACCAACCACAGAGCTGCCTCTGGTCTAGTAGCATGGGGAGACTTTCTGGGGAGGAAGGAGCAGGAAGGTGCCCACTTTCTTGTGAACTGGCTGGTTCCAGAAGTTGAATTGCTGACACCGCAGTGGCCAAACGGTCACAGCGGAGGTGGTGTGTCTGTACAAGGGATGAGTAACACGAGGTGGGTCCATGTAACAGAGGACCCCCATCAGTTGCTATCCAGATGATAAATCAGAAATGGCAAGATGGGCTGGAGTCTCTGAAATATGGTGTCCATATGGTGCAATGATAAAGCTTCATCACTGCTGCTTTAGAAGTACTTCTTGTCTCCAAATGCCAAACCACTAGGACTCTTTTTTTTTTTTTATTTTTTTCTTTGACAGGCTTCTTGAGTAATGGTAACTCAGGCTTTGGGTTGAATAGTCAGCAATGTCCCTCAGTCTGGCTCAGCCCTCAGCCCTGTTGTTTCATTCCCAGCATTGTCCTCAGATGTTGTCCAGTATGCACTGGCTATGATGGAAATGGTGTGTGAATGCCGAATGCCAGCCTTATGGACGGATTTTAAAAGACATTGGAGTGCAGGAGATGCAGAGATTGGACCTGTCCTACTTCGCTGTGATTAGAAAGAGAAAAGAAAAAACAAAATCAACCAAAACAAAAGAAAACAACTCCAACTCAAAATGCTACATGCTGCCTAATTCCAAGATTTAACACACCTTTGAGATCCTGGTACTTTGCTTCCTTTTGGAAGATAAACAAAAATTAAAGGGATTATGTACCATGTTGATGAGAATCAAAACTTTTTTCCTTGTTGGCTTGCAAATATAGAACAAAGCATAATTATTTTTCATATAATTATTTTTGGTTGTAATATAATGGAGGAAATTCAAACCAGAAAAGTCTATTGCAAGGGGCAATCTGTCTGTTGAAATGAACAATCTGCTTCGTTTTAGTGCTCACGCTCCCCCTGCCCTGCACTCCCTTAACTCTTTCAGGAAGTGTGTCACCTTCAGCTCCAGTTGTGGGGATGGAGCTTTTCCAGTCTCTTGTGGTCCTGTCCTGCTACATCAGTGTGGGGAGCCTGCAGAGGATGGCTGTGTAGATGTATATTTAGGGGTGATGGGGAAACAGGAGGAAGAAAGAAGACAGAAAATGGTGTTTTGTCCTATAAATACAGCAACTTTTCATGCCTTTGTTCTCTTTTCCACCCTTGTTTTGTAGACCTTGGAAACAGCGAGTTGGGGTGTTCTGGACCCTTCCCAGCTTTTTGGGACAACAAAGAGCAGTGCTAGGAAGAGGGTAGCAAGGCTACCTATCAGCAGGATCCTCTAGGAAACCTGGGGATGTTAAAGGCCTGGTCATTATATGCTCCTGTTTGTGAAACAGTGGTGGTAAGAGGCCCTGTCACGTGGGCATTGGTGGCTGGTGCCCAGCTCGTGGGACCCAAGCATCCCCATGCTCTCCAGGTGATTTTGTGTAGAACTGGCAGGTCAGTTTTATTTGAGACTTGAACATCTAAGAGTTACTAGATTTCCCTTCTAGATTTTCTGTGCCTATGTTCATGCAA
>VXBW01007086.1:148052-174268 GCA_013400375.1 Thinocorus orbignyianus
ACACATTCCCAAGGGAATTTCTACTTGACGTTCTTGATTGCTTTGGCTAATATTTGCTTTGTGACCTTTTCATTAGCAGATATGGTGTGCAGCATTCAGTGCTGCTCTGGGAACGGGTATGTCCGGCTCACACTGATGTTGCTGTAGGTTTGCCCATAGAAGTGCATGGGCAGTCCGGCACAGTGATCCCATCGCAGGGGAAAACTTGATTCTCCAACTCAGTGGTAGATATTTCGTGTTACTTCAGGAATTGTTTTCCACCTAAAGTGGCTGTCGGGACCATCGAGACATGGAGCATCTGCAGCCAGTACAGGGCAGTGATGGTTCAGATTTCCTCAGTTATGCCATCTTGGTTGCAGCACTGTGCTGTTTTGCTGGAGTACATAAGCGTGTGTTGGGATATTTATCTTCTAGGTTGTATATCTGCTGGGACATGCTGTTCCATTCTGGCTTCCTCGGGGGAATGAGGCAAACTCTTCCCACCGACCCCTTTTTTAAGGGTCTCTCGTTGTGTGAGTGCGTGCCTGTTGTGTAGACTGTTAAATCTGTCTGCTCCTGAAAAGGCTTTCGTTTAAAAATTGATTTTAATTTTATTGGAATAATCAGTATTATTTTAGAAAATCAATATATCATCAACCTGAAGCAATTTGCAGGGTTTTTCAATTTACTGATTTTTTAAAAAAAATCTTTGGGTTTTGTTCCTGACTAATAGAAGTGCTTTTAACTGTCAAAATTGCCAAATCTAAAAACAAAAGCCATAGCTCTGGCCATGGAAAGGGAAAGAAAGATGCTGAGCTGCAGGCTGGGCATTTCACCGGCTGCATGGGGACTGTGTCCCATGACCTCACGGTGAGCGAGAGGGAAGCCTAGGCCCTATGACCACCCTTTGCAGATGTTCTCCTGGTCATGAATTAATGACCCAGCATATCTGACATCTATGGTGGGGTCAGTTCTGTGCGTGACTCTGCAGAGAGACCTCAGCTCATGTCACCTCCATCCCTGCCCAGCCGTGCAGTGCTGGTGGGTGTTCTTGAAACGTTGCCCTGGTCTGGGATTGAACCTGTGGGTAATGAGCTAAAGAAAGTGTTATTTCTTGTGAAGCCAGGCTTTTTAATCTGCATTTTACTTTTTTCTAGATGATAGAGGAGGGAAAACTTGTGTTGCTGTGTGAATTTTGTTGCTCCTGTAATTGTAAATGCAGGACAATCTTTCTGTGCTAATGCCAAGTGCACTAATTAGAAGGACTCCTATTGACTTCTCGGGCCAAGTTTTGGGGAGATATCCTTGGTCTGGCATAAAGACCACTCAAAGCAGGGAAGCTGCTGAGATATGAACTACCTGGGGCTGGCATTACAGATTACTTCTAGTTCTGATTGGCACAAGAGAGGATGATGCTGGCTGTGGCGGGGAGCTCTGTACTGCCCAGGGCTGGAACTTGTGCCTCCACCCTGCTGCTGGGCTCACAGCACTGTTGAGTTGGGGTAAAAAAATTAAAGCTCTCCAAATTGCACATCATGCATCCTGTAGTCAGTGTTCTAGGGTGCAGGAGGGACACCCAGGACCTTAATTATCTGTATGTGCAGCAGAAGAGATGTGAAAAGAGATGCTGTAGTCTGGGAACTGGTAAGCTAAAAAACCTATCCCTAGGAGTGATTTATTATGGAAAAAAATTCCTCTTGGACTGATACTGCCAACTCCACCACGCTTTCTGCATGCAGGTGCTGTTTGTTGTTTGTCAAGTCCTGACTTGCATCAGCAGAGTGGCCACGAAAAGACCCACAGCGTGGGACTTGGAGAGACCAGCTTGGATCTGAGCATCTCAAAGTGTTTAAAACAAATTTAAAAAAAGGAAGTGGGAGGGTGGCAAAACCCCACCTTAGATTAAAAAGCTCCGCTTGCATGTTTTGGTTTGCGAAGTGGCAGCAGAGGAAGGGAGTAGGCGAATGTGAATGAAGCTTTACCAAACCAGCCCCCACATGCATATTTCATACTATCATTTATCAAAGTTTTATGAGCATCTGGTCTTGGCCCCAAAATCTTTTCAATTGAGGGATTTTTTATTTTATTTTATTTTTTTATATCTATCTGAGTTTGACTACAAGCAGAATCTGCTGTAATTAATTCCCCTCCCCCCCACATTGATTTTACCCAGGCTGGCTTTGCACAGGCAGACCCATGCAGACCTGGGCTCCAGCCTGGCTCCACGTACAGCACATAAACCACGTGTGACATGGAGTGGCTGTTCACGTATTTTATTTCCCAAGGGAGAATTTATTCAGGAGTGTCTCTGTTACTTAAAAACAGTTTCTTGTCCTTTCAAAGCCGGAGCAAATGGTGCAGGACTCGGCAGTGTCAACAGACCGGGAAGGGAAAGGGCAGGGAGAGGTGGGAATGAGCAAAAAGTGCCAGGTTTGTGTTATTTCTCTGCAAAACAGGACCTGGGAATGAAAACGAGGACCTTAGGCAGGTTTAAGTTATGCAGTGCTCTGTTTTGTTGCCATATGTTGCAGGAAGAAACCCTAGAGTTTGGGTTTTTGGTAGGGTGTATTTTTTTTTTCCTTTCTACCAATGAGTAATCCCTCAAGACTTTCCTCATTTCTCCAACCTCATCTCATCAACATTCATACACATACTGCCACATTTATTCATGCACATCTAAAGGAAAACCAGATATGTTTCATATTTCACAACAAGTTTTTTTTTTTTTGTTTCTTAATCACAGACTGGCTTAGAAATATCAGGTACTTGAGCGTCAGTTCCCATCTTCCTGTGATTTAATAGTCCCTCCTGAGCAAACACTGGAGAGTGTGCATGAATGTATGCATGTGAACTTTGTATGAATATTTTGGATGAACCTCTGGACACAAGCTCCTATAGTTGTTGAAGAAGGTCTTTTTATTTGTTAACAGCTGATTTTTTTTCTTAGACTTGTGAAGAAGTGATAATTTTGTCAATGACTTCAGTGCTGTGACAATTTTTGTCCATCCAAAAAAATCCTCACTTCTGGGATGCAATCCACCGCAGAGTTCAATCTTATTTTCATTGTGGGTAATTTGAAAATTTAAAAAAATCTTCTGTTTTTTTTTTCTTTGGTATTTCTTAAATCTATCTTCAGGTCCCATGTTATATTCGACCTGAACTTCCAAGATGGCTTTGCAAAATTTCAACAGGGTTGCAAACCCCTGAAGTTTTGAAGCTGTCCGGGAGTTTGTAGGAAGGCTTTTTGGCACAGGTCTGAAGAAGCCAGACATCCTGAGATGTTACATGCAGATAGAGCTCATGAGGAAGCTTATTTGCCAGGTGGGTTTGCTCAATTTAAGGGGACTTTATTCATAAGTCTAGACAGCTTAACATTGAGTGACCATCTTATTACACATTAATGCAACTTCGAAGCTATTTGCATTTTTAGCACTTTACTTAGACTCCTGGGCCTGATGGATTCAGGAAGCAATAGGTACATTATTTAAAAACTCTGAAGAGCAGCAATGTTTTACAATGGTAGGTCAATAGTCAGCCTAATATTGCAGCCCTAATGTTGAGCCTGGACTCGGTGCTATGTATTTTTTTTTTTCATCAGCTCTCTGTGGTTTCATGAAATTTCCAGAAAAGCTCAGATTTTGTTTTATCTTTTTTTTTTTTTTTTTTTTTTTTTTTTTTCTTAATTGTTTTAACAACCCATTTGCTTCTGCACATATAGATGGAGGTGACCTGGGTGGAGGAAGTGAAGGTCTCAGATACGGCTCCCTTGTGCCATAGCCCCTGCCAGCAGCTCTGGGACCACAGGCAGGTCAAGAGGGACAATTGCTTGTGTTTTTCCAGGAATTATCTCCCTGGGCGTCCTGGCCCCATGCTGCAGATGGCTCTCAGCCAAGGTCATTGAGAACCACTGTTAACTCCCACCTGATTTCAACCAGAGTGCTAAATGCTTGCACTTTCTTAAAATCCTGCTATAACACCCAGAACTTGAGGATATTTTAGAAATTTTAAGCCTATTTAGAAATCTTCAGAGCACAGATAAGTTTCACAAGAATGAGGTCTTGAGTCTGGTTACCTTGCATGGAGGAAGCCCACTTGGTTGGCCGTATCTTACGTATGTTATTTAACATATTTAATATGTTATTTACGTATTGCATTGCAACCTCGCTTCCGCTGCCTTCTGACTTGCACGTGTGCTGAAGAGGTATGGTGTTTTCGTATAACACCTCGCCCTGTGCATTACATGGCAGCCTCTCTCCTCCAGAAAAAGGTGATGGATTTCTGAAGCCTCATGACTAAAATGCATGGGGGAGTGGAGGAGAGGTAAGAAAAACAGAATTTCCAGCTAAAAATATCAGATGTTAAATGTTCAGGTTGACCAAATAGGAGATAAAAATATATTTTAAATATTTTCTAAGTATAAGTGTTCTTGTATTTAGTCTGGGCTCTACTTTACTGAACAAAAGTGAAAACAAGTTATGTAGATGATAAGAATAAAAAGCTGGATTCAGCTGGAAATTTGTAGAGTTACTGCACTGCAGGAACCCATGCATGCTTTTGTTTTCTACGGGCTCTGGCCCTTTCGTCTGAACATTTATGTATTTCTTGTGCCTAGTAACTACAACCAAATCTTTTTGTGATTCTCTGAGTACAAACAGACTAAAAAATGAGCAGAGCTAGGAGAAGCAGGGATTCAAAAACTGTCCCCCAGTCAAATCAGTATGTTCTCTGGGACAGGTCCTCTTGCTTTCAGGAACATCATAAAAAAGAAAGAGCTGACAAAATGGACATTTAGGAGGTATGTTGTTTTCCATGGAGAAAAAATCCTAGAAAAACTGTACAAGGACTAGTTGAACAAAACCAGGAATGGCCGTCTCACAGTAAACACCCAACTTTAAATTTTGCTTTCATCCAGATTAAGCACTTCTTGTTCTAGAAGAAATTACATAAATTTGAATTTAATAATAAGGCGGGGAGGAAGTGGGGAAAGGTATTGCATGCTGGCAATTTGCTCAGGTGAACAGAGAGTTTTCTATATGATGGCACTCAGTCTGGAGCAGAGAATACGGCTTGCAGCAAGCCAAACCTCACCATAGGAAAGGCAGTGGAAATGCGGAACCATTCTGGGTCATTCTGACCACCTGCATATTTCTGCTGAAGTTTGAACAGGCCCAGAAGAAAATAGTTTAATTAATTTTTCTGGGAATGATCACCAGGAAACTGAATACTTTCTTCTGGATAATTTTTGTTTTACAAAAACGCTTCTTGGTGGTGGAAAAATTGGCCTTATTTAAAATTCCCAAATAAGACCCATGATAACATGTGTGGGTTTTTTTAACTGGACCTGTAGCAGAAAAGTGATAAGGATAAGTTGTTCCCCTCCCTGAGAGGAAGAGTAATGCTGCCCTGAAAGTCTGGGCAGTGCTACCAGGACAAGTTGTCACTTTATTTTTTTTCACAGGAAAGCTTTCTTCCCTGTTGTATTGCCTGATTGTAACTCAGTGAATAGGAAGATTAACATAAGTCTTTGATTTGGGCTCTTAAAGCCAATTATCCTTGATAATTTAGTCTCTATTTAGCACTATAGAAATCTTGCATGATCTCCTGGTGAAAGAGCTAGGTATTGTCTTTAGGTTTTCACCTGACCTCTTTGTACCTGCCCACAAGGACTGTTGGGCTGGACTTTTCTGCCCAAAGGCCCTTAGGGATGTACCAGCAAGAGTCGGAAAGACCTGGCTGGTTTGCTGAGTGTCTTTGAAAGACTTTAGGTCTGAGATCCAAAGTGAAGCCATGGACTGCTCTCCATGGCCTTTCTGGAGTCAGAAGGGCTGTTGATGCCTCATCCATGATGAGGCAGAGACCCAAGATGTTTTTTGAACATTAGTTTAGTAAAGTGTAACTGTTCCCAAAATAATCTCCACCAAATTAAAAAAATGGCTCTACGTGGCATTGGGAAAAAATATTACTTGAGGTTTTTTCATAAATTCTAGTTTTAAGTATATAATTACTCAAGTCAAAGTAATTTCATGAAGTGGGCAATTCTTAATTGGATTGTGGTTTGACTTGAATCTGTTCTTTTTCTCTTCCTATTTCACAACTATCCTATAATTACTCATTTGCTTTTCTAGGCATTTTGTTTTCTTGCTTAGAACGAGCACAGAACAAGCAGCAACACAAATAAGTTTGTGATGGTTTTAGTGTCTGTTGATAGTAAATAAGCCAACACAGCGAGGAAAGGAAGACTGAGTTGTCTTGTACATTCCCCAAAGCAGGTACCTTTTGTTACCATGCAGCGACTTGCAACTGCTCAAAAGCTTTGAAAGCCATTTGCAAGTCAGCTGGTGTCACTGAGCGTGTTGTCTTAACATTTTCTGCCATTGCAGAAATGTGCTGGTAAGCATGAAGAGCGTGGGCATGGAGGACACTCTGGTAATTGCACCGAATCACTGTGGCTATGTGCACATGCCAAATTGCTGCATCAAGTCATCTGAGCAGCATTAAATGAACTTGCTTGGCTACCGGAACAATATTGGGAATTCCTGCCAGCTCTGCTCAGGCTTAATTTCTCTCTATTGCTATATGGCACCACCCACTATCAGAGAGATAGAGATGAGATAGTGTAAGCTCACAAAGCACAGTTATCCTTAAAAAGGTGCTTAAGGGGGAGTGTACAGACCTAGGAGCCAAAGGTGAAAGCAACTCTTACTACGATTGCTATGAATTTATCAAGTTCAAGGCACCTTTAGGCTAAATGTGAATATCATGCATTGAATTATCCTGTCCTATAATAAATATAGTGTTACATATGGTCTAAAAATGTCCTTTGTTATTCATGAGAATCTCTTGATTGAGGTCAATGCAAACCTCCTGTATGCTCTGACATCCAAATTTAGGTCTGTGCTCTCATGTTCGATACTAAAATCAAAGAGGTAGTAGGAGGATGATTGTTTCCCATGGCTGAAGAGTAAAGCAAATGCATTAGCTTAATAATATTAGTTATAAGATTCAGAGATAAGAGAAATGGGTGGGGAGCAGCAGTTCCCATCTGAGCCCTAATGGGGACTGTGGGAAAACTTCAGTGAGCAAACCCCAGACCAGGTGAAAGTCGTTACAGCTGAAACCCATTACATATCCCAGCTTGGGCCAAGTTCATGGAGGTTTTGCAAATCTTTTGAAGAATCTGGGCTGAGTTTTAAGTGAGTCTGGCCTGAGTTACAGAGTCAGGTGGAAGTGCTCTTGTTTGGGCTGAGTTATGCTGTCCGTTTGAACTTGAAAGTTGATGTGAAATTTAGGATGTGAGAACCTGACACAGATCCAGAGAACAGAAGATGATCCCTGTAAGCTCCATAAAAACAAGACATCACCTGATTCTTCCTGTATCATTATTTTGTTGAATTTTATGTATTCCATAGCTGCATTTAGAAGGGCTTAGGCAATTCACATTCACGCCATTTTTCAGAAATTCTCATTTACAGAATGTTTGTTGGAGGGAGATCTGTGTTAAACACCAGAAGGGTCAACAAAATGAAACTGAGATGGTATACATTTTTCAGGCTCTATGATAACTTTCTCTTCTGTGCAAGAAGAGTGTTTCTGCTGATTCAAATCTAGTTGAAGGAGCAATGGCAATAATATTCCTTTTATGAACAGTGAAGCTTTAGCTGGGGCTTTTTGGGACATCCTCTGTCGTATCACTGGGCATGATAAACATGTCCCACAGCACTCCCTCCTCTTTGGTGGCATCTACACCAAGGTGTCTTTCCAGGTGCATGTGTTTTATGTAGTCCATCTTTTCCACGCAGCTGCTGATTCACAAGTAAAAAACTGGCAAGCAAATATATATTATCCCTGGAGCTTGCATTGCTTTATTATCTGGGCATGCGTTCCTACATGCCTTATGCCTGCTGAGGCTGGCTGCTAAGGAGGTGGTATTGTGCTCTGCCGGCTGCAAGGAGAAAAGACAGCTTGTAACAGGTCATCTGGTGGAGCAGGAAAGCTCGGACCTGCCTGGCTTTCCCCCCCCAGCCCCAGGAAATAATACAGAAAAAAATGTAGAGAATGAACTTGGACCATGCTGTGTAAAGGTGCTATTTTGGCTGTATCACTTGGTCTTTGTGTGGTGATATGGCTGGCGTTAGACGCAGAGAGGCTTTATTTGGGAGTATGGGACACAATAGATTAGAGGACATAATGAGAGTGCTTTAAGTGCAATGTTTTGTGGCAATAAGCAGCCATCAGCATCAGGGAGTATTAGCAAAGAAATGCTACTGCAGGCCACTGGTTAGTGTGGTACGTGCCGTGTGGTCTCGCAGCAAACCCTTATCATTTACTTAAAATATCATGTAAGGGAATACACAGTTAAAACCATATTAAAGGCAAGTGGAAAAAGAAAACAGAAATCTTGAGATGGATTTATGTTAAAATCTTCAGCTAGTTTCTCAGCTGGTTTTATTTTAGGGAGTTTCTGCTTATTTCTGGGGTGCTCTGCCAGGTGAAGCTGGCAGTGTGTGTATGTGGCCATTAGCACTCAAAATATTAAGTTTGCTGTATGCAATAAAAAAAATAAAATAAAATATTTGCTTATTTCAGAAGAGCATGTCCCATGAATGAAATGCTTCACTTTAGGGTGATATGTTGTGACTTATGAAAATTTGAAATACCTGTTACGGATCAGCTCTCACTTAGCAGGGACTGTGTTTGTCAGGCGATGATTGAAGTTGCAAATCAGTATTCTCCAAGCTGGAATTGCCAATGGGGAGGCAGATAGCTGCAAAAACATCAGTTTTAAGAATAAAATAAAATGAAACAAGCAGTAATAAAAAAAGTACTTGACAGGCAAATTTGGTGTTACACGCTCTGCATTTCTTTTCAGTCTTTCAAACTTTCTGAACACTATAATTTGTTTCTAGTGTTAGCATCACTATCATCAAAGATGTTGGACTCTATTAGATCAGCTGTCTAAGGGATGTTTTTTTAAAAAAGGAAAAGAGTACAGGGGAAAAAAAACTCAAGAAGTTCAGCCACTTGCATTTAAACATAATCACTTTTCTTAACACGTGTCTCATTTGCAGTCAAGGCAAAAGACAGCAGGAGAAACCTGAGCTAGCTGCTCACTTTCCCCAAGCTGGGCAGAGTTTTTGCATTAGTTGTTGTTTCACTAAGCTCGCTTTTTCAAGGAGGGAATTCTGTACAGCATGGACTGAGATTTGGATTAAACAAAACCTGTCATTTTTTGTAAGAGTTCAAAAATTTGGCTCAGTGGATGTTTCTACCTATCACTTTTCCTAGAGTAGGGGTGTATGGGGTCCCTCTCTCCAGCTTCATGACTAAATAGTAGCTTGTTCAGTCAAGAAGAGAGCAGGTGTAGGGTGACAGGTGCAGAGAGTACTAAATGATCACCAGTTAGTGGAAGGAGAAGGTGTGGGTCCTCCTGGCTCCTCTAGGCTCTACACTGAAATAGACGAGATTGATTTAGACCGTAGCTTTGGTATGACCTTCCTGCCTCAGCATGCTACTTACTTCTCAGATGATGATGTTGGTCCTTCCCTTCTATTTTTGCGTCTTGACTATGATGGTGTGAGTGACTGGTGGTGGGCACTGCTGCTGTGCTGGTTCCTCATCCAGTGGGTCCCAGCCACAGCCAGGGCTGGGAGATGTTCTCTTGGCTCCAGAGGTACTGCCCCTTGTTACTAGGGAGCAACAAACACTTCATCATCATGTCATGGTCTTGCTTTGCCTCTTTTCTGTTTGCAGTTACCAGCAGGTTACAAGTTTTCTCATCCAAGTTATTTATTTGAAATGATTTATCAATTAATTCTGTTCTGCATTAATAAGTAGTTGTTTTGTGTATGTATTCAAAGCAAAATATAGACTATCTTCAGAGCCAGATGGAATATGTGGTATTTTTCTATTTGGTTGGTGGAACGTAATTCTTCCAGACAGGTTTCTATGGCCAACACGGAAACTAAAGCAGGGATTATTAGCTTTCTGTGAATACACCTCATGTTTACTTGAAATTTTCTCTTTTTGGTGTCATTCTTGAGTGGATGTTCTTGCATTTGAATATTCAAGGGAAACAAGCCATAATGGTGACGCTAAATTGGCCAAAACAGATGTGTGTGAAAATTTCAATATTTCTAGGAGATATTTGAAGAGTTTCACTAACTTTGCTCCTGTCTGTTGTTAGTATTTTTAAAAGTGCTTTTTTGCAGAATATGGGACAGAGAACTTTTAAAATGTTAGGATTCAAACTTTTATCTGGGTTTTGAAGTGTTTGCCTCGTTTCATATATGAGCAATTATGTTCTCTCAAAAAGGCTCTATATGATGCTGATTGAACATACTGCCCAAAATGAACATAACAGGTGGAGATGTGTGTGGCTCCTTCGCATTACTAATATTACACTAGAAAAAGAAAAAAAAATCCTGTTAATGTCTCTCCAATGCTACTACCATGACTTGCTTAACTATGTACTAGAACTGTAAGGATATTAGAACTGCAGGTGAACATTGAAGGGAATGAAAATAACTTAAATGGTCTCTACTTTTACTTGTTGATGTGCTTTGGTGAACTTGAGGTGTTTTTAGGGCAGAGCTTGGAGATCAAGCATCTACTGGGTCCAAGAGATTGAGGAGGACACCGAGCAATATAAAAGAGATACAGAGTCTGCTGTGACTGAGCCATGAGTGGTGGAAATGGTCTGTAGACAAATCTGACCCAGATGGAAGAATTACCTGGCTAAGGGTGGATATATGCCAAGATACATGCAAAGGCTTGTTGAAGGAAAGCATGTGGGATGAGACTGGTTTTAGTCAAGCAGGGAGTGCTTTGTGGACTTCGGGGTTCATTATATCAGGAAGAAGAAAGTAGGAGATTGTGGTGCGTACATCAAGGTGATTGCACTGGGCAATGGAGAAATGATTTTCCAAAAGCGCTTTATGTTTTGCTGACTTGCTCTTGGATACAAAGCTGGAAATTTGCATATTTTCAGAAATTCTTATCTTATAATCATAGCCGGAAAACAACATGTTTTTTTCTCAAGGTGAGGAATGTAAGCAGCCCCATATTCTGGAAATGATTGTGCTCCGAAAGGCTTTAGTGACTCTACCACCTTCATCTTTGGAGAAGGTTTTTCTGATGCACCTGGAAACTTTCCCTCCAGTTCCCTTACCATTTGTAATGGCCTTTCATTTTCAGTGGAAGATATACATTGTAATTTTAAATACAGAAAATCTGCTTGCTGGAGACTGAAACTATGGAAGAAGAGGCTCTGACAGGAACTCGATATTTTCTGCTGGTCTTGGGGTTCACAGCAATGCTGGCCTTTGTGGCTCAATGGCCTGGGGACTTGTTTGAGCAGAGGGTGACCTAGATTTCGGTTCTCTCTGACTCGGATTACGGATATTTTTCACAATAACCCCTCCAGAAAAGTGCCTATCTGGAGAACCTCTGCCAAATATCTGAAAGGCACTTGAAGCTTGGGCTAGTTAGTGGCATCAGGTGAAACAAAAGCACCTCCCTGACAATAGCAGGAACCATACCCATTGTGAGAGAAAATAATTTTCAAACATGAAAATACACCAGCTGGGTCAAGTAATGCTTATGAGAAATTCTCCAGTGTTACTTTGATATGCTCGGTGAAGGAACTTTAATTTAATGGGACTCAGTTGAAAAGAACCAATCAAGGAACAGTGGAAAAGCTGAATGCCCGACATAAATACCTGCAGTTTGAACCAAACAATGCCATTGTTGGGCTGTAATCAGGAGAGAGCTTTCAAACAATGCCTGGTGGTGTCCCTTGCCAGCCGCACAGGTAGCACATTCGCAGATGACTAATGCCTAGCATGTATCTGGGTACATAAATTAGTGTTTACTAATCTCGTGCTCTCTTAGTCATCCTCAAAAGACTCCTTGAAGTGGGTATGCTAATGCTGGGCACTTTTTACAGTAATAAATGTTCTGTTTGCGGTACAAGTTGCTGGATACGGAATTCAACTTTCTTGTAGCTGTGGTTCGTTTGGACGATCTTGACCTGATCTTGAAGGGTTTGAAAGGCTAATCCATTCATTCCTATTCCAGACATACACAGATTAGGCTTCTGTTGAAACAACTTGCACTTTTGGAAATAGCAACAAAACTGCAATCAGCTTTGCATGTGTCTTAAGTTTCCAGCCTGGCAAATGATACTGCACTTCGTGCCCTTCCTCTGCTGTCTTCCCCAAGGAGGGCAACTGTTCTAGTCAGCAACGATGCGCTCTCTTCAGCTGGTAAATTCAGTAGTTGGAGGTTTCAGGCATGACTTCTTCTTGATCTCTGATTTGGTTTCGCTGCACAGTTTCCATATGAGGCGATGTGAGGAGTTGTCTCATATGCGGGTTTCAAGTGAAGTTTATCTTCCTTCAACACTTACTTACTTTTGCAGATTTAGAAAGAAGTCTCTCTCTCTCCAAAAAAAAAACAAAAAAAAACACAAACCCAAAAAAGCAAGCCTGGTGGCTTTGAAATTTTTGCTTTTCATTCCTCCTTTCAGATGTCAAGTGATAACAGAAATGTTTTGCAGCCAGATCATGTGCTGGTGCAAGTGGAGCTAGAGTGGTGGGGCATCTGGTCTTGGATATGTCTACATATGTCTGTGCAAGTACATGTGCTGCGTCCTCACATGTGCATGTTTGCAAGCATCTGCACGCAGCTCTAGGAGCCTATACTTAGCTGATGAGTTCTGGTTAGAGGGTTATTAATTTTCACATCGGTGGATGTGGCTCCTGTGTTGCTGAGCTGAAAGTAATGGTGAGTTGTGGAGCTGTACACAGCTTACACATGTGAGCGTACATTTGCTAATACCTGTTACCAACCGTGAAGGTTAGTCTCAGGAGAGTGGTACCTGAACTTCACTTAGACTTGGAAAGTTTAAAATATGGTTATCTGAAGAAACATGGTAGAAGTGAGACAGCTGTCAGCCTCCTGCACCTGCTAATGTATACTCATGTGCATTTATTGTTGTACATATAGAACCATTATATATACCCATTACATGCACATATGTATGTGCACATTCATCTAAGGCCAATGATGCGTTGTTGCAAGAAAATGGATGTTAGATAGGAAAATTTCCCAAGTTTTACATGCATGCATGTATGCCTTAGCTTTCCTTGGCAGGCTTTAGAAGAGTTCATTTTCTCCATCGGCACTGGGTGATGTGTCCCTGTTCCTGCCTGGCAGGATTCAACCAGGTGGCTGTGCAGCTCTCTCAGACTCCATCTCCCCTATATCACTCAGAAATGCATCTACTGCTGCAAGCTTGTGCATGTGTGTACACACTGCCCATGCTGCTCTTGGCTGGTTGTGTCCTCCACCTAAATCAGTTTGCAGCTTGATTGCTGCTGTGTGAATCAATAAGGTGCAGTTAGGCACATCTCTCTCTGTGTATATCATCAGCAGACAGTGTCTGCTCAGTGCCCTTTTATAATTAAAAAACTGGACAGTTTCCTTGTGCCCATTAACATAGTGCTGCATAAATCTGCCCGGTGGCCCCTAGCTTGTACTGCTCCACCTCGCAAACAGCTTTGGCTCTCTTAGACTGAGTTGTTGCATGTAGCAAAATTACTATCCCAGGCTCATAGTGAAGAATTCCCACCCCCCACTTCCACCATGAATGTAAAAGAGAGCTCCCAGGCAGTATGGGCTTTCTTCAGTGTGTCTGGGACTTTACAAGCAAGGATGCCTCGTACAGTCAACAGACACGGCAGACCATTGGAAAAAGATTTTGGCCCCAAACTGAGGATTCCAGTGAACTTCTGTGGACTGTTGGCCAACACCTTTTGAAAAGGGGGATGGGGATAATAGCCTGCATCTGAATTGCTGGCAAAAGTGCTTTTTGCCATTTTTTTTCTGTTTCACCAACTGCGGAAACATACCTTTCTAAGGTGAGGTAGCCTGTGGCCGCTGTGGGCTTGACCTATGTGAATGCCATGCCCAGGCTGAGATATCTTCCAACTGCAAGTGGGGGGATTTCTGTGCAGAGCTGGAGGTACAATGGCATTGGGAGCCTGCTGAAGGCAAGCCCCTAGCAGGGTAATTACTTACTGCATATTTACAACCCGCACGGCAAGGGCTTGCTGGGCAGACTGCCTATGTGGGCTGCATAACGAATGCAGGCGGGCACCCAATGCCTTCCCCCACTGTCCCTTGAGCTCCTCGAGGCATTAAAACTATACATCTTGACTTAAGGGTATAGTGGGGCGTACTGCTCCGCTCCTTCACGTGGGCTGTGTTACACTGACAAAGAAAAAGGCTTTTCGTATTGTCTCTGCCAGGCTGACCTTTAGAGTGTTTACTTTTCAATCAGCTTTAAGAAGGCGAGCTTGAACTCTCTGGCGTGAGCAAGTTCAGTGCGGGAGTGATCTTGCCCAAACATTTGCCAAGATAACGCCGAAGTGACAAATAAACACAAGTTGTTTTTACAGGTGTAAAATCAACAGATCAAATACTGACCCTAGCTGTGGTCGTGAAGCCAGCCTGCATTGTGGTTGAAGAATACCACTGCATCATTTACACTTGCAAACCCTTTGTAATCTTAATCTCTTTGTTGCTTTTATGTTATACTGGCCCCCCAAGGTTAAAAAAAGAGATTTAGACCTTAAACACAAATCCAGCCTTCAAGCTCTGGAATTATCTTTGCCTTTAAATGCAACTGATCAATGCCCATTTCTTTTGAAAATAAAACCCTTTTGAACCTTGAAAGCCTTCCACTGTTGAGCTATGTCTAAGTGCCACATGGGGAAATGGGCAGAAAAAAGCCCATTTTTCCCTTAGTGCTTGCAATAGAGGTCCTAAAGTTCAGTCCAACGCAATCAATTTAATTGGCGCTAGCTCTAGTGACAAATTATACTGGTTTACACTCAAGTGTAGCAGAGATTCCTCAAACGCTGGGAAAGAACGGAGATACACTTCTTGGTCTCTACTTAAAGAGGGCAACAGTATTGGAAAAGGAGCACATTTAATTTATCACTGTCAGAGCAGGTGCAAAGTTTAATTCTAACTAAAAGCATTAAACAATTAACCCAGACAGTCAGGCCCTTCTGAAAACGCTCAGTTGCAGGGAACACATGGACCAGATTACCAATGGAAAAAGTCATGGCTCCTCTTTTACTTAAATGAATATCTTCTACCACTTAAAAAAAGAGAGTATGGAAAGGAAAAGGGAAAGAACTTTATAGCTCTTTGGTAACTACCGGATAAAATCCAGGATAGGAAACTCCACCAGAGTGGCAGCAAATAGCTATCTTTTAAGTAATTCATTGATCTTTCATACTCTATGAATTAGGGAATCTATAACCTGCCGATACCAGCTCTCTGGAATACACGTGCACGTGCTTGTCAAAGTGCCTGGCTACTATCTTCTTCTGCAAGGTGATGGACTCCTTAGACTGGATTTTATCCCTTTAACACATTGAAGAAATTCAAGGACTCTGCAAATCGGGCACGGCTTGCCCATAAGTATTTGCAACCTGAGGTTTTGATTTCAAATAGAAGATTCTCCCAAATTAGGGTCCTATTGCAGAAAGCTAGTAAATACATCCCTTTACTCCTTCCTTCATTAGAAAAGTGAGGTCCCACAGCCATAGGAGACATTGGTGCTTGCTTGTATTTAAGTAAGTTAAGTTCTACGGCAGATAAAAATGGTGTGTAGGATGAGAATGTGAGGGGTAGAGTGTGGTACAGGTGATGTAGAATTGGGGGCTAAAAAACATGTTCTGAAGGACAGCTACAGAGTAATTCTCTCATACAGCCAATCGGAGTTACAGTTTTGAATCTGTGGATTACACATTTGTAATAAAATCAATTTTTCTGTGATTTTAAGAGCAGGAACCTTCCAGGAACTATTAAGTCTCTTGTCTAAAACAAACTTGTGGGTATTCTGAAGAAGTAAACTCTACTGAGAAGTTAAAGAGGGAAGAGCCCAAATCCCTCTGCAGTGTCTCTGGGCACCCTCACTGTCTTCTAGAAGTGGGCAAAAATTCCTGTCATTTCTAGTGTGTTTTGTGTTGGTCTGAATTTGAGCAGCTGAGGCAATTTAGAAGTCTGTCCTTTCTTCCTGAGCCTTTATAAAATATGTGTCTGTGGAGGATAAATCGTTTCATTATATTCCATTATTTTGAGGATAACGTCCTGGTGATATCAAAACAATGAGAATAATAATATTGTTCCCACTTCAGTGCCATCAGCAGATTCCTTCCTTCCCACCATCATTTCAGCATCATTACCATGTCTCATTGCTTAGACCTCAGGTAGCCAATTTTGAAGCAATTCATCCTCACAAGAAATGCCAAATGCTGATGTCAGGCGTTCAGACTGCATGTTTCAAACTCCCAGGTACAAATCCATGCAGGCGATGGGTTTGGTTCCTTACAATACTGTATAGCTAGCACTGAAGTGCTTCAAATGTATTAATAATACGACTTTTTTTCTTATATTTGAGACCTGCCAAACATACCATTGAGCACAGGCTCATTTTCAGACATATGAGAACAGTGCAAACGGCTTGCAATTAGGTGGAATCTTTGCTTACATATCTGTGAATGGGAATTTAACTCTGCAATTTATAGAGAACTTATCCCCAGAGACTTGGAGCAGGACAGAAATGAGATGCTTGTGATTTTGGTGGACTTCCCGGCTCCTGCCATGTGTCTGCATCTCTCCCTTGGTGGTTTGGGCAAGGTGTGTTCAACAGAAACAGCTTCAAGGGTCCCAGGGGTCCTCTCTGGAAAAGCAGTAAGAGCAGAGGAAAATCATTGAATTTACGTGTCTTGATCTGCAGACAGCATCTGTGGTACCCAGTAAGGGGATGTTGGGCTCTATATGGCAAGGAACACCTGTGTCCTGTCAGAGGAGGCTCTGCAAGTCTGTAACATTCCCCGTTCTCAGACAGAAACCTGTGCGAGAGGATGGTGGATTTTAGAGAAGAGCTAACAGTAGTTGGAGGAAAGGTACGGCTCACGAGATCCCATACCAAGGCTCTGAGATGTGTCAGCAGTTTCACTGGTAGTGTCCTGGGTGTTGAGGGGGTCTCGTGGAAAGGTTTTTTTTGAATGTGTTTTCTTGTACAAGGTGGCTAGAAATCTTATGGGAACCGATTCGCTTAGGAATGTATCCAGTTATTTCTGGTTTCAGTTAATTTCTGGCTTGGGAGTAGTGCCAGACCAGCAGCTACCAGCCACAGATAGGAGGAGGTCTTCATGCTTTTCAAACTTGGGCTGCCCAATTCACTCATGGAACTTTCAGATGTAAAACTGAAAGCCCCTTTATGATCAGAGAGGCCTTTCCCACATCTTTGAGGTTTGGTGAGGTGGTGGGTGAGATGGGGACCACTTTGGGCATTGATGAGTCCCACACTAGGAGCTGCTGAACGTGCAGTGATGGCTTGCTTAGGGATCCTGGGAGAAGGAAGCAGAAGGAAACACTAGGGCATATGGGAAACTTTTTTGAGATATTTTCATATCTCTTCTTCTCTTTCTTCCAGAGATTTTAAAATTGTTTTTATCCCTTAAAGTGTAAACCATTTATTACAAATACCAACATGAATTTCCTTGCAGCAGGATAAACACTCAGCTGTTCCACTTACTGAGTGCTGTAACATAAACAAAAACAAACCCAGTGATTTTTGCAGTGAATTCTTCCTCTGGTAGGGAGTAGTATTTCTGTGTTGTAATCAAGTCAGTGTTTATGCCTGCATCCGAACAACGCAATCTGAATGACAGGATCCCACATGTACTTTTATATAGCAGAGAGATAAGGCGCTGGGAGGCAGAGGAAGGAATACAAATGATCTGCTCGATAACAGCACGAGCTTTTTCTTTGTGTGTTGGGGTTGTACAAGTGAGGGGCAAGACAAAAACCCCCTGGCTTTATCCTCATTCAAACTATGAGACATTTGGTGTTGCCTGCTTCAGTCTCACCAAGGGACAGGTTAAACCAGGATGAATCTGGGGGTGCTTTCCCCAAAAAGATGACAAAAATGCATTGGCATGGAACACGGCTTATTTTATATGGGTTTTGTGTGTTGGCCTTTCTAGGGCTTCTTGTCAAGATTTTCCTGGCAGTCCTGAAGATGAGCAACTGTTACAATTATAATCTTGAATTTCTCAGTCCTAGGATTCGAGGAGCTGTGACTTAAGAAATTGAATCAACTTTCCAAACCTTAGATTTAAATCATGACAGCTGGTACAATCCAGTCCCCAAAGTGGAGCTTGTTGCTTCCTTCCTTCTGTGCACCAGCATCTGAAAAGGGGATAGATTAGGGAGAGCTGATAATAATTCAAAGGAGCATCAAGATGTCAACAAGAAGTGTCTCCAACTCCCATCGTGGTCCTATTGGAGCATCAAGCATGACGTGCCTCATAGCGTGCATGCCATAAAATAGCTCTGGTGTACATGCTGTCTCTCATTTCCAGGAAGCAGGACCTGGATTCATCCTGACTACGCCACTGTAAGCTTTGTTACGTATCGTAACATTAAAACATAAACATCTGTAGCTTTTGACTCTTTCAGTCATAACGTAATAGTAACCAACTAATTTGGCCTAATGTGGAAGTAATGATACAATAGCAGTCAAAATATTTTTGCTACCTGTAACTTAGGTTGTAACATAGAAATTGAGTTTAGTAAACTGGAGAAAATACTTACCTTAAATTGTATCATAGTGAAAGGTTTTGACCTTATCCCAGTCAAATATTTTGAAGAGGTCAAATCCGAACACAATTTTAGTGGTGGTCGGCCTCTCAAGCTCAGTTTCACATCGAATTTTAGAATTTCCCTTGTAGCTGGAGTCCTCTATTGCTGCCAGTGAGACAAGATGGGACCTTTTCTTCAGCTGTATGGTTGTGCAATCCCTTCCTTCAGTGTGTTTTGCTGTTACCTTTGTCAGTAGTACAAGGCAATGAACTCCGCAGGCTTAATTGCACCTTGTGTTTAGAGAATCATAGAATGGTCAGAGTTGGAAGGGACCTCATAGATCATCGAGTTCTAAACCCCTGCCACGGGCAGGGACACTTCCCACTAGACTATGCCTCTCAAAGCCCCATCCAGCTTGGCCTTAAACACTCCCAGAGATGGGGCATCCACAACTTCTCTGGGCAACCTGTTTCAGCACCTCACCACCCTCACAGGAAAGAATTTCTTTCTAATATCTAATCTAAATCTCCCCTCTTCCAATTTAAAACCATTACCCCTCATCCTGTCACTACACTTCTTGACAAAGAGTCCCTCTCCAGCTCTCCTGTAGGCTCCCTTCAGATACTGGAAGGCTGCTATAAGGTCTCCCCGGACCCTTCTCTTCTCTAGGCTGAACAGCCCCAGCTCTCTCAGCTTGTCTTCATAGGAGAGGTGCTCCAGCCCTCTGGTCATCTTTGTGGACCTCCACTGGAGCTGTTTCAACAGATCCATGCCCTTTCTATGTCGAAGACTCCAGAGCTGTTCACAGTACTCCAGGTGAGGTCTCACGAGCGCAGAGTAGAGGGCTCATTATCATATGTACCCCTTCAGATGTATCACTTTTCAGTTGTTTGAAATGTCTACTTGTCTTGGTGCTATGGGAACAAAGGAGCATGGGTGCAAACCCTCCAAGGTAGGTTATGTGTCCACTTGAAGAGTGTTTTCACATTCTCAGCCAGGGCTGATGCCCCTCAGACCCCACATGCTGGGCAGAGCTGAGCCTGAGTACTTGTCCAAGGACTCATTTTGAGGCATTTTTGAAGGGATGTGGATGTTGGAGGAGTTGAAAATGCATGTGGAAACCTGTTGCTTTTTTTGGTTTTGCTTGTCCAAGGCCTGATCTGCAGCCAGCTGATGTTAAGAGGGTTTCCACCTCCTGCAGTGGGTTTTGCGTTCTGAATGGATATAATTATGCAGTTAAACTTAAAGCTGCAACAGAAATGGGAAATTTTCAATGAAGGTACCATGGGATTCCAGCTCAGGCTGTTTCCTGGGAAGAGGTGGTTTTTATCTTAATGTCTTGGTGCATCTTTTGCATCTTGATAAATAAAATTAAGTCCCAAACCCATGGTTCTGCTTGGGATGGTAAACACAGCAGGAGGGAGGTTGAGAAGTTTTCCATAAAATAATAGTAAAAACATCTTCCTAAATCTGTGAAGGGAGCAGTGGAAGATGAACCAGTACATTGCAGTGCTCCTCCGTGAGGTTTAACTAATTCAGGCCATGATTTGAGAAAATATTTAAGTCTGTCCTAAACTTGAGAAGCACTTGAATTCATACATAAGGTAAGGCAGTCGTTTCAGGGTTTCCTTTAAAACGGGTGTTATCAGGAGTTGGGGTCTCCATGACTCACTGAGGTGGGACGAGGTCCTGCTCTGCCCACACCATGAGAGCAAAACAGGTTTCCCTATGGTATCCCGGTGCAAGCCTCCCCTGAATTTACCTTCCTGAGGAAATGCTTCACAGAGTCGGGAGGGCAAAAGTCATCCCTGATGCAAGCTTGTGATCCAAGAAAATGATGCTCCCCAATGCCAAGCCTGGATGTGTCCCTGGCCTTTTGTTTAAAGACTGTGACTGCACTTTCTGAAGAACCAGGAATGAAAAGGAAAAGCTTCTTGTAGCAGCGAGCGTGCTAATTCTGGCAAAGCATGGAAAGGTTTTTGTTGATACGCTCTTTAAAAGCATGATCTGTTTTCTGCTTCTAGTTAAAGAGGGTAGTGGCAGTCTTTAGTGGCTGTGTCAATGTAGCCCATGTTATTATGTACAGATGTGCCAGCTGCAAGTAGGCATTATCTCTTTGATAGTGCTAAGCACTTTACAGTGGGTCAGAGAAGTGCAGCTCTCAACCAATAGATCTAATTGCAATCCTTTTATGTTCTCTATGATTGCAGGTTTCTCCAGCACTATAAACAAATAGTAATCAACTAAACCTGTTACCTCTGAGCAGCGATGTCACGATATGAAATATTAACTGTTCCAAATACAGTAATGATGGTTTAAAACTGTATTTGTTCTTGAAGGTAAAAAATAAGGAAAAAATCAGGAGCGCTAGCACTGGCAGCGTGAAGAGCCCTCTGGCTCTTTCATCTAATGAAAAATCGTGTCTGTATACGACATGTTTTATGTGGTCAAATACAGTGTAAATATTGTGTACATCTTTTGCTATAGCAACAACATATTAACAGTACCACAAATAATCTCTGCCTCTGAATCTACATTTTTATGACACCGTTATGCTAATACAAGGAAAACTTATATTTTGCTGTGCATCTAATCCACACCAAATTAATCCATTTGTATTCCTATAATCCAGCCAACTCTTTTCTCACCTCAAGAAATATTAGGTGCAGGCCTAAGATGCGCAGCTGATGAGACAGACTAGAAATTAAAGTGGAGAAGGGTGTGTTTTTACCCGTTTTTTTTTTTTTTTCCCTATCTCAGGAAAATTTTGGTGGAAGCTCTTTCTCTGTGTTTGGCTTGCTGGGATTTTGGAGAGGGAGGAGGGAGAAGCTACCTGGAAAACAGCATTTCTAAGTGCTTGAGCTGAGATGTTTCTACTTTGTACTGACATGCCTGCAGCAAACTGGCTAGTTTTGAGGTTGGGCAAAGTCTGATTGGGAAATGGGTCCCTGAGACCTGATTCTGGCACACTATTGAGGTCTCTTGAATTGGGAAGACTGGGCTTGGGCTCACTCTTGGTAATTCCCACTGGCTCAGTCCCAAAATGTACTGGAGTTACTTGAACAATATTTTTGGTGTAGACAGTTGAGTTTAAGAGCTTGTGCATAAGCACAATGTAACCATGTGGTGTTGGTAGAGAGGGCTCAGGAGGCTAAGGGATTTGGATGCGTGTGAGATGTTCGTGGGTTAGACATCAGCTCCTCAGGTGCTGAAGGAGCCCCTGGAAACAGCCTGAGCGTCCTGAAGCATCAAAATGGGACTTCCTACATAAATTGATCATGAAGGAGAGTTTATGAAATTTTTCATGGTTTGGGGTTTAATCAAATCTGATCAATACAGCTCTAATGCAAGGCGAACTTGTTCATCACTTCCACTGGAGGGTAAAAATACAAAGGAAAAGCCAGGGCTGTATGTGCAGTGTGTGTTTCCGCCCGCTCTCGTGCTGATGCAAGGCAAAGTAATTAGCTTGAATGCCAGGGCTGCTCATTGTTACTCATTTAGAGGCATAAATAACCCAGCCAATGCCTTCCCACCCCCACCTGCATCTATCTGGCTCCCAGTATGCCCCCCTTTTGTCCCAGGGGCATCCTGGGCTGACCCCCCAGCGCCTGGCCGAAGGGGGTCAGTGTTAGGCTATGCTTTGTGCCGTCCCTGCGCCCCCAGCTCTGGCTCACCCGGGGAGCGAGAGATGGAGATTGGGAATTAAAATGTCTTTAAAAAGAAAATAAGCTTTTGTATCAGCCAGCTGGCGAAAGGATAAAGGACTGTGCTCACAAGATGCAATCAAAATTCAACAGTGTTTTATTAAACATGTAATATTATCAAACTAAACAAAAGAGCCCTCAATGGCTGGTAATACAATGCGATACAATTTATTTTTTTTTCATAGTGTCATTCATACAAAAGTATCATTGAACATTCGGCTTCCAGTTACGAGCTGCACATGCAAATACCAGTACACGTTTGGGCTCCACAAGGAACTGCAACGCATCCTGCAGGTAGATTGCAAATCGTTCTCTTTCTTTTCCAGAGAACTCCTGCTAATGCGTGAGGAAAGTAACTGCTTCACTGGATTCACCACCCAAAAGGACCAAGTTTAACTGCCTGTTAAGGACCTTGATCTGTAGTCAGTTTATTACATTTATTCCTCTAAGACAGCCCTGTTTGTGGACTTCAGCCGTGCTGTCTCCTCATGCAAGGGCTGCAAATAAGCAGCTGGTATTGCTCCTTCTGTTGATTTTATTTTATATATATTTTTTTTTTATTTTGCTCTCACTTTACTTTCTAGTGCCTGATAAAAGTTGGTCAATAATGGATAAAACTGAAGAAAACTGGGTCACTGCATTGCTTAGATACACCTCTTCTCTGCTTGCGTATTTATTTTTGACTGGACTAGATGATCTTAAAGGTCCCTTCCAACCTAGACAATTCTATGATTCTATGATTTTGCACCAGTAAAAAAACACAGACCCAAAGCAAAGTCTTGGAACTTGGACCGGTCTGCGTTCTGTGGCTAACAAAACTGCTTATATCTGAGAGGTCTTGGAGACTCTTGTGGCATCTGAACACAGTGTGGTCAAAGGAGGACGCTGGAGCCAGGCTCTGGGTCCTGGTGAGGTGGGCTTCCGACAGTGCCCATGCTGTGAGGGTGTGGGAATGTGGTCTGGTCGGGCCAGCACATCTGTCCCATGCTCTAAATCCCGCCTTGAGTTAGGTGTAAAGGACAGTTTCAAGTGCAAGGCAGTGGTGAATCGAGGCCTTCAATCAGTTATAATTATCTCCAAAGAATGAACAATAATTAAATTGCATTATTAACTCTTGATCTCACTGGAAATATGTGCTCTTTCTTTTAAGTACCTAGGGTATAGCTCTTCCCTTGACTATATTTACTCGGTGAATTTTGGTCCCATAAGGTACTGGCAACTGAACAATCTTTCAATTAAAAAGAGGGGAAAAGCGTGCCTGGCCTCCATCAGCTCAGAAAAACAACTTGGTTTTAAAGGTGTTTGTGAACAAGAGCCCGGGAGCAACTCGGCTGCAAAATCTTTTCTTCCCTGAAGAGCCCCAAAGGCAGAGCAGCACAGAGGAAAAAAAAAAAATCACTAAGAAGCCCTAACCTTGTAACACACAGTTTTTGCTAAAAATATATATTAATAATATATTATTGAGCTGGCATAGATGAAGAAGGCCAGGGAAAGCGTAAGCAATAAGAGTGTGAGCAAGGTCAGTGTTCCTTGCCCGAGGACAGCACAATCAATAAGATCTGGTCAATACCTGCTTTATTACTACACTACCACTCCAAGCAAAATCATTTTTAAATTAAGAATATATTTTGCAAAACTGAATTAACGATATTGAATATTTTGCTCTTTGATATGACTAGCCTTCAAAATCAAATTATTAAATATGGAAAAAAGCGTATTGGTTCAGCTAAGGCTTTTTTTTTGTCCCTGGAAAGGAAGTGGACGGTTTGTGATTCCCACTTTTGCCTGAGCATTAAATTACACTGTATCCTGCCCTTCCTGAATGGTGAAACACAAAGATACTTGGTTTTATTTCCAAAAGATTCCTTTTCTCATTGGAGGCAAGATGCTGATAGGAAAAGGTGAGTGTGTAAAATGGGGACTTCTGCAGAAATTGAGATGCTCAGCTCCCTCCCGTTCTGCACATGGAGGATCCAGCCTGCTCTAAAAATGCATGTTTTTCTGAGCCATCCCCACCTTTTCTCCTGCCCTCCTGGGCTTCCTGCGTTTCCTGGCTGACACAGTGCATATAGTGATGGTGTTAACGTGGAGTCGTCATGAAGGCAGGCTCAGGGCAGGTTGCTCACTCAGCAAGGCAGTATCATGAAGGCAGAGACAGGATCTGTCCCTGCTCCCTCGGGCAGGTCTGCTTTGGCTGTGCTGGATTGTGCCAGGTCACCTCCTCCTTTTGCTTAAAAGTTTAGAGCCTGGAGTAACTTGAGCAAATCTTGTTTCATTGTGCTAAAATGATTACATGGGTTTAAGGTGGCCATTTATCATGCTAAATTTTGTTTCCTTTGGAGGGAAGGGAAGAGAAGCTCTTTTATTTATCCATACCAGTGTTTTCAAGGCTTAGCTTTGGTGACTTGGTGTGAGCTTTGAAAGAAGATTGTCCTCCTGAAGTGGCTGGTCAGCCACATGATGGAAACCACGGAGGTGTGAGAGGGAGGGCAGGGGATGCTCAGTGCAAAGCAGCTGGGTTTGGAGCTTCAATTAGCACTATTTGGGCTGGGGATCTTGGTCTGGTATCCAGACATGTGGCTCAGGCTCGGAAGGATGATGTTGGCAGGGTGTTGGGCTTTCTTTGTGCAGGAAAACACTGGTGGTAGCTGATTGCCAGCCCCATCTCCTGCAGCAGGGTCTTGGACATGATCCTTCTCTCCTGCTCCCTTCCTCAGATCCCTCCAGTGCCTTGCTGGTGCCTGCCATGCACTCCCTTGTCAACATTTGTTTTATAATAGTTATCAGCTGCTGGATTCAGGTAGGACATGAGAGATGGCAATCCCCCATGAAACCAAGAGATATTGAAAAGGCTTAGGCCTTTAGGGCTGAGTATTTAGTTAGTTATTTATTATTAATTTTCATTCTTTTATTGTTTGCTGCTTGACTCCTTCATTTAATCCTCCTCAAAACATTAGATATGATTCACCTAGGGCAGGTGGAGATCTTTCCCCTAAAACATGTCCTGGCAGTTTGAGCACCAGGGGACAGCTGGACGCTTGTGTTCAAAATGAAAAGCACTTACTTTTTGTTGTGTTGATTGAAATTATGTAAAAAACATTTCTCTTTCAAAGCACTGATGCTGCCTCTGTTTATGAGCACCAAATTACCTTTAACCTTAACAGCATCGCTTATTTCTTCTGGCTGTTTAAAACCTACCTGGTACCTTCAGGAGAACATTGGAAAGATATAACCAATGTGGTTTTTAACTGATGCAGGTGCTTCTGACAGGGATGGAGGCTTAAACCCAAACTTGCAAGGGGAGGGGTTTGAATTTGCTTTGCCTCCCCTCAGCATCTGCATGTCTCCAAGAGCACTTGTGTTTATTTTCATTTGGGGACACATGTTGATGGTTGCATTTCCAATTAAGGAGGGCTTTCAGCATGTCCATTGTGGTGGCTCTGCTGTGGCAGCAACCTCTGTTCAGCCTGACATCCAAATTGGGAAACTCTGCCTTAAGTAGCTCCCAGATAAGAGAAAGGAAAATAGCTCTTTAGCTTTCAAAAGCATCACCACGCCAATGTCCTAGCCAGGTGGATCTGTCCATGCCCATGTTTCATTGTGCACATAAGGTTTTTGGTGTGTTTGCTGGCTCAGGGCTGGGTGAGAGGGACACCCTCATTCTCCACTGCAGGGTTGTGTTGTTTTAAGAAGAGAAAGCTCAAACCACTCACAGATGTTTCCCTTGACAGATTTAGAGGAAGGAGTGGAGGATCCCTAATGGTGAATCCTTGGGTTTGGAGTCCTTTAGTGACATCCATTACCTGCTCCAAGGGAGAGGTAGAGAGAACTGATACCCCAACTGGTTTTGTGTTTTTTTTTTTTTTT
>VXBW01007086.1:174500-187000 GCA_013400375.1 Thinocorus orbignyianus
TTTTTTTTGGTATAAATTTGGTGGACATGCAGCAAGAAAGCATTGAAACAGCTCCTAATGAAATTTTTACTGGCAATAGAGGGGAAGCCAACATATCCTGAGCAATCCAGAGGAAAAAAAAAAAATAAAATTATCCCCTTCCTATGCAGCCCTTTGCCTCCAGTGCACTCCCTTTGGAAAAATCAAAAACTTTAATCCAGGGTGACCTCTGACATCCCTGACCCCAGCGTTGTGCTGGGACAAAGTTCGCCTGTTTACTGCCGGATCTTTGCTGCTGCACGCTCGGGGGTTCTCCCATGCGATGGCTGTTGTTGGAGGGGACGGATGGCTCGTCAAGCCCTCCATCCCTCCTGCTTCAGAGAGGGAATGTAGTGCCTTGGAAATATAACTTGACCTCACTGGATATTTTTAAAGAAAGATATCAGAGGTTGAACAGAGTTGATGGGAGATCAAGACAGCTGAACCTTGGGAACAGTGGGAAAGAGGAGGGTTGTACAAAAACAGTTAATGGTTAAAAGTAAATGGAAGGACTTGTGAAATGCCTGGGGTTACTATGGGGTGTGTGTTGGGGCAGGGACAGGTAACTCCTTAGCTGAAGTGCTGCAGTAGGTTGCTCTGACACTGCACATCCCCATGCTGCCTTCATGTCCTAGCCCCAGCGTTGCTCTCCCAGCGCATGATCTGCACAGAAAAACTCCTGCAAGCACTGGGAGGGTGGAGAGGGAGAGCCTTAAGACTTTAAATAAACTTGACGCTAAGTCAAAACCCAAACAAAATGAGGGTGGGAGGGGAGCAAGATAAGCAAATAGCCTTGTTTGCCCTTACATATATATTATACCTGACAGTTAATGGCAGTGGCGAGCAAGTTAGTGGATGGCATGGGAAAAAAACTCTGGTATAACTCTTCCAAAAGGCTTGACCCGCTGATAGGACTGCCCCAGGGTGAAAATTTACCCTTGTTGTTGTTTTATTCTTCCTGTGCATGCATCTGTGTGTCTGGGAAGGGTCCGAGCGAAAACCAACGGGTGGCATAAAGAAACTGTTTTCTGCAGGCATCCTTTAGCTTGCGGGGAGCGTGCGCTGCTGCGCTGGCTTGGCAGGACACCTGCAATCTTTAAGGCCCAATTAGTCTTTTCAGAAGCACAACGTCGGAGGGAGAGAAACTTGACCTTCTAGGGCTGGGAGAGAAAGAAAAAAAAACCTTCCCTTTCATTGCCTTTCGTTAAAGTTAGGAGGGAGGTCACGCCTGCTCCTGCGGTGCCGGGCAGAGGGCTGTATCGATGGAGCCAGCCCCGTTGTGTTTGTGAGTCAGTGCAGGTGCAAGCTGCCAACAAGCAGGTGTTTGTACAGAGGCGACCTCGAGCGCGGGTTGTTGACCTGCCCTTTCCTCCTGACTCATCTTTACTCAAAAAAAAAAAAAAGAAAAAAGAAAAAAGGGCTGTTTTTGAGCTGTGGCACGCCTGTGAGCTTTCTCTGCATGTAAAAATAACATTATTTAGAGGTCTCCATTAAGAGCTTCTTTTGTAAGACGCTTTTTGATAGTTCACCTGGGAGAGATGCAGCCAGGATGCTGCCAGAGCTGTTTTAAAAGGGATTGGCTCTGCTGAGGTTTTGCATCTGTAAAGGGAGTTTGCTCCTTTAAAGAGATGGAAACAAGGTACCTTGTGTTTGGAAAAATGCATGGCCGGTGCAGATTTTGTCTGTGAAGGAATCCATGTTGGGCTGGTTTGTGAATAGGCTGATGTGAACCAGTTTGGAACAGAGGGACATGCTGGGTGAGCTGCTGGGCTCTCTTAGGTGAAGCTTCCTGGGAAACTTAAGCAAATTGTTATTTTCTGTTCTTCTTAATAACTTCTTAATCTCTGCAGGGAATCAACATTTCCTAGTCACATACGTGTGCCTCGGCATAACTTTCCATGTGTGTATTGCCCAGATTTCCTGGGCTATCAGTCTGGTCTGCCTCATCGCCTTGAGCTTCACCTGCAAGTTTACCTCCTGCTTAATTTTGTGTGTACTTGAAATAAGGCTCATGTTTACTCAAGGAACAGAGCAGGATATTTTAACGGAGAAGCTAACAGCACTGCTGTCAGCATAATTTTTTCAGCCTGCAGCATGTGGTACATCAGCCTCCATATCCCACCCTGCCTGTCCAACTGCCCCCAGTTTACAGATGTGCAAACTGAGAAGGGGGTAGGAGCAGGGTGAGGAGACACACACACTTTGTCAGGGAGCCAGTGAGGGCAGGACGAGGCAAACCTGAACCCTCCTGCATTGCGTTTGTGTCATCTCTCTGACTTTTGCAGGAGTGTGAGCTCTGACGTGTGCCCCGAACACTGGTGGAGGGACCAGAACCACAGGCAAAAGAGAGGCACAGAGTTGCCAAGACACTTCTGCAGAGTTACTGTAGTGTGAACTCTTGCATCAATTAACATCTTCATTAGTGATCTGAAATAAGGAAAATACTAGCAGATGATATCAAAATGGGCAGGAGCTGCAAATATGGAATCATACAGGGAGAACTGAAAGATGAGAAACATTAGTAAATGACAATAAGAGATTTAACGTGGAAAAATCTTGCAGCCACCAGAGCCTCTGGGGAAGCCTTGAGATGATCCTCAGGAGATGGGATTTTGTGTAGAGATGTGGCAGCAAAAAAGAGTACCCAAACATGTTGGCACTGGTTAGTGTTTGGGGCTGAAGGGGCTGGTTGATGAAGACGTGGGCACATTGTGGCTGAGGAGCCCAAAGAGGGAAAGAAAATGGAAGGTAAATTATAGAGAATTGGCAGATATTGAGAAGAAAATTCCTGGATGGAGGGATGTCTGTCGTTAATGAGTCACTGGTGGGATGAAGAGGTGGAGGCTCTGTTGCTTCTTACGCTCACAATTTGAAGCTCAGGAGGGACCCGTTGACCACCTGGACTTTGTGTGCAGGCCCTAGAATTTCATCCATTTACTCTTGAACTGAGCTCAACAACTTGGGTTTGACTAAACTGTAACTGGGGGATGTTTAAAACCAGACTGGTGATCTACTTGAGAGATGAATGTAGGGCAACAACCCCATACTGGCAACAAAGTGAGTTAAGTGGTCTCAGGGATCTTTTCAGACCCCGTATTTACAAGATGGAAGGAAATTTGAACGTGCAGGTTGAACAGAGACATCTAAACTCATATGGGACCATCCCTCTGACACCATGGGCTCCATCATCTCTAAATGGGCCCGAAGACCAAGACCTGCATAGTGCGAAGCAGTGGAGGTTTCTACTTTGCTTGGAGGGAGGCTGCTGTTCAGCATATGTGTCTGTCAACCAAGCTGTAAAAGTTCTCTGTGGTAATACCGTGTGTGAATATCTGCATCAGGCAGTGCCAGGAGAAAGCATCTTGATGTGGGCACATCCAAAGCATGCGTACACATGCAGATAGTGTAAAGGATTGCAGAGGAAGTCTGGGCTGCATCGTCATTCCTATCAGTGCAGAGAAAAACTTAGCTCCGAAATCCCACTGCTAAGCATGGGTATCTCTGCCTGAATTAGTTGCAGCTTGCTTTTCTTTTTGTCTTTGAAGAGTTGCTCTGTGGGTGATGCTGAGTTACGGTGCATTACTTTCCACGCATAATGGCAAGAAAAGAGAAGAGATTAAGGGGGACAAACACCCCACAAGCCAAAATATTCTCAACAAACCTTAACTGAAGAGGATTAGCAATCAGCACGTGTTTTGTATGCGTGTGAGCATGCTGGTGCACGCACGCACACACACACACATGCAGAGATGTTCTGGGGACGAAAAGGGGTTGGGTCTGGACTCTGAAAAAAGAGTTTTCCACTGATTCCTAATGACTTAAGACAGATCTAAGCAACACCAGCTGGAACCAGACAAGTTTGGCTCCAGAATTAGTGTAGATAATTTATCAGAGCAGTGCTTGAATAATAAGACTATTGCCGCTTTATTATATCAGCCAGTGTCATAACCAGATAGAAAAGTTTAATATTAACAAGAGGAGCTGCCTTCAGTAAGCGTGTCTGCGAGGGAGAGCCTTCTCATTTTTAAAGCCTGTGTGTACTAAAATGTCAGTGTCTTGACCTCAGGGAAAGGAGTTCGTTAAAAAAAATACAAATACAAAGTAAATAGTCTCTCGGAAAGGTTTATTTAATCTGTTTCTCTTCCTGCCCTGATTTTTCTTAATGTATTTAAAACTTAATATTTACTCTAGCAAAACAAAATCTATAAAATAGTTTTTGTAGGCTCCTAAATAAGTAGTAGCAGCTCAGCCGGAGCCAGCCAGTAAGCGCTGCGAAATATGCATTGTAGAGACATTTGAAGTTGTCCCCAGTGGACAATTTGCACCGTTCAGTGTTAAAAGGCTCTATTTCAGTGCTGCAGAAAGCCCCCCAGACCCCCTGACTAGGCAAGGCAAGTTTACAGATGATGTACTCCACTCAGCTGGCTTGTAGTTTCAGGGCTTAAATGGCTGGCAGGGCAAAGAGGGGATAGTTAAAATTCTCAAGCTGCTAAAATGGAAAGCCTTGCAAGATTTTATGGCAGGAGAGAAAATAATTTTTGAAGGCTAAATGTTACTGGGTTGACCAAGCAGACAATCAGGGAGCCTTGGCTGGAGGTGACAGGGGCTGCCTCTGCCAGGGAGCGGAAGCTTTGGAAAAGGGGCTGCCTTACCAAATATTGAACCTGCACTGAAAAAGGAAAATGGGAGAAATCTGGCCAGCCAGGTGATGGTACAGGCTGCTCTCTTTCCTCTGGTTAGAAAACCTGCCCTGCTAATTACTCTGTTCTAGAAATGTATCTGACAGGAGGTGTTTATACTCAACTTACCACAGTATTGAGTTCTTTCTCCTGAAATTTGGCTTTGGTTTCTTCCCCTGTGAAATTTGGGAGGGAAAGGGGCGATTCCGCTAATTTTCACTGACAAAGCATGCCAGCGTGGGGGTGTACTGGATGTCCTGGAGTCCATCCATCCATCTGTCCTCTGGAGGCCAAACACCAGCACCAATGTGTTTCAGCTCTGTGCATTTCGGGTGCTCTCTGCCACACAGGGCACCCTCTCCAGCCCATAGTCTCAACGTCCAAATCAATTTTTGGGGTAAAAATAGAATTATTTTAGCTCTTCACAGCTCATCACTGTCAGGTGATGCATGGAGAAATTAGAGTGGGAGAAATAATTATTTTATTTCTTTATTTTCTCTGAATCACCTTAATTCATTTATCAACACCTTCCTGTCATTTTTGTGGTGGTTTTATGGCTTGAGGTGTCTATGTTTTCACTTGCTTTAGGGCTTTTGGCTTGAGAGGTTTGTGTTTGCTTGGTTATGGTTTTGGTTTAGGGGCAGGGATTTCTTTTTGGGAGGCATTTTTTGGTGTTTTTTTTTTTTTTTTTTTTTTTTTTTTTTTTTTTTTTTCCCAATTGAGAAATTACAAGTAGGTTTCTGACACTCTGAAGAATACCTGTAGCATCCTGTTGTGCATGGAGAAATGCACTGAATTCAAAGAAGCTCCTTAGACTGCCTCTTTTTCTGGAGTTTACACAGGATTTCCCATTACCATTCAGGGAGTGAACAATGTACAGAAAAAAAATATATTTTTTTCCCCTCTTTTCAAGAAAAAGGCTCTGAGCGGTATCTGAGCTTTTTTGGCAGCTAGTTAGAAATGACCCTGCAGGGGTACGGAGGTATGAACATAGGAATAAACTCCAACTTGTATTTTGATTCTTTTAATTTTGAAATTGTGAGTTATTTCCTGCAGGCAGGAGGGTGGACACTGCCTCCAGCACCTCGTTTGCTGGAGAGAATTGAGAGCATTTGGTTTTATCAGCCGCTGGCATGGTAATGAGCCTATTTCTATTGAAATTGGCTCATTACTATTCATTTTTGCTGGCTCTCGACCAACTCATGAACCGCTTTTTGATTTTTCAGGGGAGGAAAAAAAAAAAAAGAAAATGTAGGGAGTTGGTCCCATCCATTGAGAGAAGTGACAATGCCGGGTGAGCGCCGGCACCTTGACCCTCCGGCACAGCTCAACCCTGACCCCCACCACTACCACTGCTGTGGTGGGGGGTCTTCTCCAGCTCCTGGGCCCCGAGGTCCCTTCCAACGGTGTCAAAAAGTGAGGTGGAGTTTGTGAAGTGTACACAAAGAGTCTGGTAAGGGTTTGTTCAATTTACATTTGACCGGACCAAATGAGAAGTTGAATTTTGAGAGGGGACAAGTCCATGAGAGTATTAAATGGCTGCAAGAGCAACTTCTAAAATATTCAACTGTGATTATATGCTTTAGTGGGCTGATAGTTTCTGGTTGTGGGGGTTTTGGCAACTTGTCAAATTATGCTATTCAAGTGTATATAGTGACATTTAAGGGCTTTTTTTCTTATTTTGAGTAATATGTAAGTTCTCTCTCCCTCACACAGGCACACATACTCACACACACACATGTCTGGGGAATGTTTTAGCACCAGTGAAAATCAAAACTCAGCTCTCTGAATGTCTGCGTGAAAAATATCTTTCTTTAGAAATGACTGAGAGAGTATTAATTATATATGAATGTAATTTTATCCCTGTTATCAGTTTGAAAAAACTCAGCCAGGCTCTGCCACCTGTACTCACATGTGACTAAAATGCCATTAAACAATTTTGGCTTATGAAGATACGAGATTTCTTCTGCAGATAAGGAACCACCAGATTTGGTTGCATCTCTTTCTAGATGCCTAGCGTAACACTGAAAGGAAATTATTCTCAGGTGGGCTGCATGTGGTCCTTTCTGAAATGAACTTTCAAAAAAATAAAGCACCCACACATCACTAACTGCTTCATAAAATCTCACTCCTAATGGGAGAAAGACGGTTTTGGCAGAGAAGCACCAAAGTTGATTTCTATATATACTTGGTGTCTTTCATTTTTTTTTTCTTCAAGATTGTTTCCCTTCAAATTAAGAAATGAAATAAAAATGCTAATAGCTCACAATTGAACTGTCTGTATTTAATACTGTTAGCTATGTGCTTCTGTAGTGCAAGAGAAAGGAGAACATTTATTTTCTCCTGTAATTTGAAAAGAAAAGTCCGATTGACTATTTTTTAAGTACCAGAAGCTGGAAGAATGATAAGAAAATGATGACTTCTATAAAATGAACCATGTCCCTCCAGGTAAATATTGAATCAAGGATTAAAAAATATTCACAACATTTGCTGATACATCTTCAAACTTGTGCTGGTTTGCATGTCATTATAAGAAAACAAACCAGCAGATTTTGTAGAACTCACAGTTTTTTTTTTTGTTTTTTNTTTTTTTTTTTTTTTTTTTTTTCCCTCTGCACTGAAAGTATATCTCCTTCAGAGCATAAGGAGACTTCAAAGTTTGGATTCAAGTTGTTTGCAGACTTTTGGAATTATTAATGGTGCTGTTACAATCACTGGTGAAGGAAAGCAACTGAAGCAACTTTGCAGGCTATGTGGGAGAACTTCCAAAGTCCTTTGAGGAAATGGTTTTAGGTTTTCCTTTATGTACTTGCAGCTTGCTTTGCTGGAGGAGTTGGAACACTCTCAAGAGTCTTGATTCATGCTTTCATCACTTTGCCCAGTAGATCAGGCTAGCTCTGAGGTACCGTGGCTGGTCCAGGCACCGCTATAGACAGGGACCTCAATGCGATCTTGTAAAAACTTTCATCAGTTTTGTTGGGTACACATTAAAACAGCCTGACCCAGTTTCTCATCTGAGTGTCTCAGGTCAAGTATGTTTACTTCTGTTTGTTTATTTTTAGAACTTTAAATACTCAACTTTATTTTTGTTGCAGTAAACTGGCCAGAAGTGATCTGTTATCATAGTCTGAAGGGAAGTCACACGAGTGACAGATGTTTGTCTTTGTTCACTGTATAACTGGAGTTTATTTAGGTTTTCAGCTTAAAGATTTTACATTAGGTAATAAAAAAAAAAAAAGGTCTCAAATCATCCTTGTTTTGTATCGTGGGGATCATCTGGACAAACTAGCAGGTCTGTTTTCCTTTGGTGAAGACCTGTGAGGCTACTTTAGGAATCCAGATCAGTTCAACAACAGTTTTAAACAGAACAGTTGATGTAGTCATATATCTCACATTGTCCTGGGATTACCCAGCCTGTAAAGTGGATGATGCAATGTAGGAAGCTTGTGACATTAGGAAGCCCTGGGTTACTTTGGATTGGAGGAGCACCCAGATCCAGTTGACTGGCCCTACTAAAATGAGTATTAAAGGAGAGGTAAGGCAGCCATGAAACCAAAACAGCATCCAGAATTTGGAGAGGCATGGAAATAGCCTTTAGGAGGAGACAGACAGGAAAATAGGATGCCCAGAGAGAAGTTAGAACATTTCCAATGTCACAGGTAGCAGAAGAACCTGAGAATCCTGGGTGTTGCCAAGGGTGTGGAGAAATGATGAGATGCAGTGATTTTTTCATTACATCATTTTGGTTTAGACCTTCTGGTACCACACACATATTAGTTTCATTTCATACCACAATGCTTTGCCTAATTCCTTATCTCTGCTTTAATTCACAGCAACAAAGCTCAATTTGTCCTGGCAACAGGATCCTTTAGCATTATCTTCTGGGACCTCTGTGTTGAAAGCAATGAACTTTGTTTTTCTGAACAAAAAGAGGCAGCCGCTTAGGCTCAGTACTGGACCAGGACTGATGCAGGGCTGAAGATCCAAGTGCTGGCTGCATGAGCTTCAGTGACAGCGCGGTGAGAATAATTGTAATGCTCTGAGGAGCATAATAAATACATAAATTAGATGGACAAGGAGTAATGCTGGTCATACTGGGGGAGAGATTTGCCCAGACTGACACCTGAGCTCAGGGTATGTGGGAATCCACATTCCAAAGAGATGTGAGTTGAGGTGGTTTAATCTAGAATATGGTTTAGGCTGGAATTGGCCTTCAGTAGCAACAAAAACAAACTTTTCTGTCTTAAGGAATAGATGCTTTCCAGTATTGGTGGCTCTGGGCCAGATTGACCTAGGGAGGAGCAAAAGGAAAAATTAAGCATGTAATTGAACTGCATAGGAATTGTTTGAAATTGTCTAAGTGGGCATAGGTGGAAAGCATGGGATGAAATGGCAAGTAAAAGTTTATGTTGAATATTACAGCCTCCTAACAGAAAGATACGTTAGACTAAGGAGGAATATCCCAAGGGAAACAGTGGAAGCCCCATTGCTTGGATAATTTCTAATTAAACTAGACAAAGCACTTGAGAATATATTCTAAGGGAAAATCCTGTGATGGCAGCAGGCTGGACAGGGTGACCCTATAGGTCTTTTTCATTTCTAATTTCTATGATTCACTAATGATTAAGTAATTCACAGACAAACTAAACATCCGTATTGCTGGGTCTTATCCGAAACTCACCTCACCTATCAACCTTTTCAAATTTACCAATTAATAGTTAATTAGTTAATGTTTGTAAAGTGCTTTGAAGATGAAAAGTGCTAAGTGCTAAGTATTATTGTAGAAATAGGGATAGATAAACTCATTTTACTTAATTTTGAACCCACTCAAACACTCAGAGGGCTCAAAATTCAGATTTAGACCTGAGCATTATTGGGTTTGCCTTCCTTGCAGAGGGACATTCTGTGAGGTGGTTACGCTGTGATTAAAATACAGTTATAATTTTTATAATGCACTTATCACACATTTCTATATATGGCACAGCAGTTATAATCCTGATAAAATGTGCATGAAAAGCTATTGTCCCTGTCCTTACACGAGCTGCAGTGTAGAATACAAGCACTTTGCTTTGTAAGGGACTGCAAGTGGCACAAAGAACATGAAAGCTGTTTTTTGTAATGGCTTTTACCATTCCAGTTTGTGTTGATTTTTTTTTTAGTATATTTAATAACATCAAATGCATGAGTTAATATTCAGGAGGGAACTTCACTGAGAATTCCTAAATGATTGTATTTTACGTTTCTCTTACGACTGTTCTTATAAGTGGTTACTGGTATGTGCTGTGGTCTCAGATGTGTCTTTTGTCACCCAGAAAGTGGCAGAGTCTTCTGTGTGACAGAGGTGGCACCTGATACGCCCAGCATGGCAGAGTGCTCAGGGACACAGCGGTTGTAGGTCTATGAATGATCTGTATTCAGAAGAGATTGTAGGTAGAACTAAAAATCCTGCCTGCCTGAAATAAGGCAAAAACCAGAACGGCTTCCCTCAGATTAAGTAGTAAAGGATTAATTTTTGCTTTTATTTTCAAAACGAGCAAAGTCTCTCTATAACCAATATTTGTACCTGGTAAAAATACAGATGTTATGTTCAGAAACCAAGACTTGGACAAAATAGAGTACAGTACAAGTCATAATTTCAGCAAGTTCTGGTCTGAATATTTCCTCTACTGGGTCCACATTACTTTTACATTGCCTTTTGCAAAAGGGCTTCTTTCCCCATCCGTGCTCATTTGGATATCCCTAGGAAATAATTTTCAGGCTTTCAAACACAAGTTTGTTAATCAGTATCTTAAACTCATTTGTAACAAAGCAAACAAAGCAGTTTCAGGTGGAGCTCACTAATGTCAGGGCATACAATTTGAGAGCACAATAATGATTTGGGAAATAGTACCACGTGATTTGTGGTAGATTTACTCATAATAGTACTTGAATAATAAATCTTAGATATTGAATCCTTGAACGAACAATCACAGTGAATGAGTAGTTTCTAGGTTAAAATACGATGAATCAAAGCACTCACTCAGTAATTTGAAAAGACACAAGATTCTGTGTGAACAGAGGTTTCCCCAGTCTTCTGGATGTGCTAGAAATACAAAACAAACCCAAATATTTTAATAGGTATATCAAACAGGTGATACAGCATGAAACTGAAGAGCAAATAGATACATATATGCCTTCATATGGTTTGGGCCTGGAAGAGCAATCTGGAGAGCTAAAAGCTTCTTGGTACAACTTCAATATTATTATAAGGCTTTGTGATTTGTTCTTGAGAAAAACAGATGATGGGGAAGCTTATGGTGAGTGGGATTGATTCCAGCTGGATTTATAAATGGTATATCGCATGAAGGTAAGCTGACATCTCTCTTTCGTAAAATAACCCACTCCTAGGACAAAGGAAATGCAGGAGATCTAATCTGTCTGGACATCAGTGAAGCACTTGGTGAAGTGCCACATGGGAAATATCTAGTTAAGCAGGAAGAGATGGGGCTTCGTGTGAGAGTGGTGAGGAATGGCTAAAAGGGGAGACATCAACAGATTGTGAAAGGGGAAGCATAGGGCAGGAGAAGGGCTCATTAGCAGAGTTCGTCAAGGATCAGTCTGACTCATCTTATTTAACATTTTCGTTAATGACCTTGGAGCATAAATTAGGAATGTGCTAATGAAATGTTGGAGTTGACAAAGTTTGGAGACATTGCCAGTGAAAAAGGAGAACCTGAATACACGAAAGAAAGCGGGTGGCCTTGGGGGTTGGAATGGGAGTCATGAAATGAAATTGAATGAGAAAAGTGACCAGGACGCGTGCAGGAAATAAGAACTTCTGTTATGATGCGACTTAGTTGGTAGCAGTAGATGGGAATGAAATGATGGCTCTCAGACACTGAATAAATAAGAGGCATGTCCCTAATATGCAGCAGGTGAGCTATTTTAGTAGGGATGGAAAGCTGACTGCCATGGCACGGGGTATCAGTGAGTGAATTTAAACTGGAAGAGTGCAGGAAAGTGCTGGTGGGATGAAAGAGGGCCAGGAAACCTTCTGCTATGAGAAGAGACAAAAGGAGATTTAGCAAATCAAAATGGAAGCACAGAAGGGGTGCAATTGCTGTCAATAAATGTATTGGGACAGTCTCTAAGTGCATGTGCAATGCTGATGCAGAAGAAATCGGCTGCAGCCTGGTCTTGATGGAATACAGATATGAAATTGGAAAAAGATTCCTGGCTATCAGATGAAAGAGTTTCTGGAAAAGGTTTCCCGTAGAAGTAATGGGGACAAGAACAGTAGCGTGTTCAGAGATAATGTTAGATCAGCTTGTGGAAGGAATATTATCATTTACATGATAGTTAGGAAATGGACTCGATAACCTTGGCATTCTCATCCACTCTGTCTTCCTGTCTATCCATAGACAATACAGGGCTGAAAATCGGTCTAAACTCCCCAAATACAGTATTTGCTGTGAACTGGTCACTCATTTACGGAAAAAACATTACAGGTTAGGCAGCAGTTGGCTGTAACAGCTGAAAAATACCTAATCCTGATGTATGTTTTGGTGTGTTCTAAATAAGATAGCAGGAAGGTTGATAATTGATGTAATATCATCATGAAATGGGGAGCCTTGGTAATGAAGGAAGGCTTCCTCTAACAACAACTGAAAGACAACAGCAATATACCTATATCTGCAGTGTAATGAATGAAAATTGTGGAGGAGGATTGGTGACTGTGGACCAGATCTCTCCTCTGGTTTGTTTTCTACTGGCTGCTGGTCCAGGCAGTGCTGAATTCATCCTCACCATACTCTTCACAGGGAC
>VXBW01007086.1:192000-199725 GCA_013400375.1 Thinocorus orbignyianus
TTCCCCAGTCTGTTGTTTTTCGGGGTGTCTGTGTGTGCTTGTTTATACATATTATGTAAGTATATATTTATCTTATATACCTATTTTCTCTTTGGTGTGAAATGCTAATAACGTTAGAATAATTTTTGACCAAATCTCTGCTTACGTGGTTAATGGGAGGAGCAGCAACTGTTCCATAAGCAAGAGCTCTGCAAAGTTCATTTTATGTCAGAGCAGCTTTTCTGGAACCAGTTTTAAAGTTAATTATCAAAGGCAGGCATCTTCTATCCATCGCCTGTGGCCCCCCGCTGGGTTTGTTGTTCAGCTTTCCTTGGGAAAGAGTGGCTCTACCGAAGATCATCTTCATGGTGTCACAGTCCAGGGAGCTGAACACGTCCGAGCTAATCAGCTTAGAACATCAGTACCATCTTAATGTGGGATTTGGGACCTTCTGGATGCAGGGTGAGAAGCTGAACTAGTCTGCAAGCACATCACTTTATTCCTTTTGCTTTAAGCAAGAATAATTTGCCTTTTTTCTCTCATCTTTCTTCCTTGTTGTTTTGCCCCTGAAAACTGTGCGGCAAAAGCAACCTCCAGGGTGGACACTAAATCTTCTGATGCAGGCAGAGCAGTGATAACATCTGAACTGAGGGTGCTTTTCCAGGGCATGCTTGACAGATGTAGCAGGGCCTTTTAGGATTTAGTACTGGAGCATATCTATTACCCGCGCTGCAGCACAGCTTGGCAGGAGCTGTGTGGTAATCTCCCATGAATTCTGTCTGACTTATCAGAGCATCTGAACAGGTTCCTGCAGGATGCAGAGTCACTGCACCAAGTTGGGGAGAGACAGACCATACGATTCGAACTCCTTTAACTCTTGCTGGCCCAAAGCCTTTCTGTGCCGAAGCAGTGATTTTCCTTTCTGGGAGGAACTGATGCCTTTCCGCCTCTCCTCCTTGCACTCCTCCTTTCCTTGTTCTCAATTTCCCCCAGCATATGATTCCAAGGAGCAGAGTCTAATTTCTACATATCTGAGAGGGTAAGAGTAATTGCTTTAATGGCATGGCAGACTGCCTATTTCTTTGGCAGAATGTAGTAAATATGATACATGTGGTGGAATTCAAGCTTCCACTGGTTGCAAGTCCAGGACTCTGTTACATACAGGAGTGTGTGCTTAACAGCTTTATTCCTTCCCTTCACTGTATGTATTTTATCTCAGTCTTACTGAGTATTTAATGTTCTGTCTTCATCTGTGATAAGAATTACCTTAGCTTTTTATATTTTTATATATACATGCAGGCACACACCCACGCACAAACACACACATATATATATATTAAAATCCACCCCACCAAGATTGATCACAAACACAAAATTGTTTAGATCACAGATTAAAGTTTAATTTTGGAGTTTTGCTTTAGGGTTAGAATTAGCTTCAGAGTGTGAGTTGCATAGGAGGCGCTGTAATTTGTTTTAAGGATAAGGCCTTCAGGCTGCTGTGCATAAAATGAGCATGATTCCTTATTCCCACGGTTGATTTTTGAATGGAAGTGCAATTAGAATTTTTTCACCCAGAAGCACATACAGTACAGAGCAAAGATAATACCTTGAATGCATATCAGCTTGGGGAACTTCTCCTGGAATTTTATTTATTGTTCACCTAGCACTAATTCAAAAAAGATCCATGCAAACCCTAACAATACACTTGCTCTTTAATTTGGAGTCTAGTGTGTTTGTAGAGAGTCTTGCAGGGGCTTTATTATTACTGAGCAAGATTTCAATGGTGAATTTTAATGTGAGACACAGAAATGTGCAACCAGTTATTTCTGATAGAATGGAAACTATTACAAACAAAACACTGATGTAGCAATGGCCTCTGTTAATCCGCAGTTGCTGCAGATATTTTCCTGTCACACCAGGAAGCTGTACTGCCGACTGGTATTGAACAGCCACCATCTGCATATGAGAGGTATGTAGATGATATTTTTTTTCTGATTATCGATGCTGATCACATTCATCTTCCACTGGAAGAACTGAACAATCGATACTCGCAGAATATTCATTTAACCTATGAAAGAGAGGTGAATTCCTGCATCCAATTTTTGGATGTCATGGTCACTAAAGAGCCAGATTCTGCCATTTCCACTGCATGATATCAAAAAGATATTGCCTCGGGTAGACACATGTTAGACGTCACCTCAGTCACTCACTATGAAAAGAAGGTATGAATCAGGAATTGATATCATAGTTTGGAAAGTCTGTTATCTTAAAATTCTTATTTAGAATTCTTAAAATACTTCTTAGAAGAATTTTTCAGAAATTCATATATGTGGGTGCCTGTGTGCATAAATACAGGAGCTAATCTAATAATGCCCCTGATAGGCTGAATTTGGGTTATTTATGCTGCATACCTGGCCTGTATGGGAATCCAGATGGGCCTGGGTGTATGTACAAAAATCCCAACATAGCACTTCTGACGAGCTGGACTGCATTAGAAATTTCAGAGTCCAAGAAATACCAAGGGAAAGTATGATATAGACAAATTGCTGCAACCACTTTTTTTTAAAGACACGAATAGCCTTCCCAAAAACCTGCTTTTGTGGCAGGACCCCAATATGCTTTGCAAAGACCACTCTGTTACCTCAAGGACTTTCCCCAGTTCAGTGGGCAACCAAAACCAGGTAGTGGATAAGCCCTCCTCATTGCGGGGAGAGATGTTGGGATGTACCCTGTGGGCACACATGTCCTTGCATGCATTGCTCCTGGAGTTGGGGGGCTCGACGAAGCTTCCAGCAACACGAAAACCTAGCCCATAGCCATTTCTTTCATTTGAAAAAGGGTGTTTTTCTCCCTTATTGAATAATCAAAGAACTTTCTGACATTTATTTTGATGGAAAAAAAAAGAAATCTATTCACTTATTACAAGGACCAGGAAACATAAATCCAGGTTGGCTCTCAGACACCTTACACACAAATTGTATTCAAGTAAATGGTCCCTAAAAATGCCTTGATAGTACGATCTACATCATAGTTGCTAGAAAGGAAATGTAAAGCTCCCCATTACAAAGGATAATACAAAGAGAGAAATGTATTTTCATTATACTCCCATAGTTTCAAAGTATCTCAAAATTTGATTCAGGTTCTAAAGATATTATGAAGCAATATCTATGTTACCTTTGAGTCAACTACCATGTCTTGACACTTGATCAGTCTGTAAAAGCTCCTGGAAGAATCAGAAATAAACAATTTTATTCCTCAAACTGGAACTTGTGCAGCTGCACGAGCAAGAAGTATTTTTCTCCTCTAAATATGACTGCAGGTCCTGTAATGCATTTAATCAGAAGACTGGCATCAAATACAACATTTTTGTACAATCTCTTCTGGAAATATAACCTAGATTAAAAAAAAATAAAGAAAAAGAAAATTGCCAATAACCACAGTTTATGAAAATTCTAAGAAATTGTGTGCATTGAGGGTATTTTATCTATGCCACTTAGCAGTGAGAGGCATATTTAAACTGAGGTGCTGAATAGGTCTTTAACTTTATGCCCTCACATTTGCATATGCAAATTCAGATGTGTACAGGCTGTTGTTGCTTTTCCTATCAATTTCTACATTATCTTTCCACTTCTATTTCCACTAGAAAAGCTCTGGGAATGGTTTTATATATCACTATACCCATGCAGGTTCCTTTGGCTTGATCTGAAGTGGAGATTTTAAGTAACAATTTTAAATCCCAAACATTGCTGCTGAAAACTACTGGAAAAACTGCAGAAAACTACGAAATAGTACTGTCCACCATTTACTTAGAAAATTGAAAGACTTTTGCTGTTTTTGTTTAAATACTTACAGCCTGGATCCAAAGGAGAAATCTTTTATCTTATTCTCTTTGGGGAAGTTGTTCTTGTTTTTTCAAAATGACAAGTGGTTCTCTTTCATTCTGTGTTCTCCCAAGCACCCAAATATAGCGAATGACTTCTTCCTCTGCCCTGATATTATAGGAGGGAAGCATTACCTATGGCAGGATAAAATCAATCTATTTTAACTAGAGGGGAAAAAAAAAGGTAGAAGAATGGCCAAATGTTTTTAAGCACATTTTGAAACAGCACGACTTTAGAGTAGCCTCTGGGTACCTGAAGGAGCAAAAGGAGTGTGATAGACCATCCAGCCCCTTTGAAGGAACTGCCCTGATTGAGGAGAAGTTATATACTCACCCCAGCCACAAAACAGAGAGCTCAGGGTTGATGCAGCATGTCTGCCTTTAGGAGTCATTGCTCTTAGTTTCCCACTTGCTGCCCCAAAGTTAAGGACAAAAATACATTAAGGTAATGTTAAGTATCTGTCCTGTACCATAGCATGGGAAGTAAGTTTTAAAAAGCTAGAGAGAAGAGCTAGTATGAAACCAGTGCACTAATGTTTCTGCTATCATGTACAAGAGAATAACACCCTACAGGTAATGGCCCCGCATATTCCCACCAACCAGAGCATATCTTCCTTTCCAAACCCACAATTTACCTGGTGAATTAAAAGAATAGCTTAATTAATGCTGCCAGTAGAGGGAACTGATGTACACGTGAGTAGATGCAGCAGTATTTCTTCAGGGGAAAAAAAAAAAAAAAAGTTTAAAAATATAAACACAAGCAAATCCTCTGTACTTCAAGAGGGGGTTAAAGGTACCATTTCCAGCTCGCAGCAGTCAATGGCTGGGGAGCAAGAAGGGAGGGCCTGGCGCTGTTTCCTTATTCCTTGTTGAAGACTACCACCTTCTTCAATAGCATTACTCTCGGAGTAAGGTACAAAGGTGGCAGAATTCAGCAGTACGTGACAATGTATCCATGGGGCTTTAAGAAAAGAGATTTTGGATCATTTTTGATTTTTGAGACCTCTAGACGCAGCTTAAAATGGGCTATTTGAGTCAAAGCAGCAGGGTTTTTTTTCTTCAGTTCCTTTGCTGCAGATTTGCGTAGTGTTCACCTTAAAATCACAGAAGGGTTAGGATATTGAGGTGAGCTGCTAATGAGCTAACTGATGTTGCAGTCTTGGATGTTCTTTCTGTTTTCTCCCAGTGTGGGCAGCAGTGCAAAAAACAAGGGGCAGGACTGGGAGGTCAGAGAGGAAAAATCGGACAGTGTCAAGAACAAAATACACAGGCTTTCAATGACTATAAAGAAGTGAGAAAAAGGATGATACTTTGTTATCAACCCCTTCATAACAAAAATCACTGAGCAGGGCTGAATATGATTTTGGAAAGGTTCTGCTCAAAGTTGCTGTTGCTGAAGTTATTGTCTTTGGAAGCAGCTGACAATCTAGAGAGAGTGGCAAAGCTGGATAAATGAACAGAAATGGACTGCAGGAATTGTGGTGAATCCATTCACCCTTTAGAGAAATCCACTCTGGCAAAATCATGACTTCAGTTGTAGCCATGGATAACCCCTTTCAAATCCTTTATTTCAGAAGTTTCAATGAATGCCTTTATTTTTTGCAATCTGACATTCATTTGTGCATAGAAAGGAGGAAAGTAATTTGGGTGGAGCCCAAATTTTTTTTTGGGGTAGCTTCCATGCTGGTCTTGAGGTAGTTGGCAATTTCTAGTTTTGTTAGTTAAACACTAGCAAAACTAGTTGAACACTGGTATTTCTTTTTGGGGACGTGTGAAACTGGGAGTCAGAATAGACAAACAACTGAAAATAAAACTGAGAACATTGTCTTGCTTCCTAATATTAAAACCCAGTTCAAATGAAAGCCTTTTTTCAGGTTCTGAAATACTAGGACAAACGACTGGTGCTTTTTGTTTTGTGGGGGGTTTTTTTCTTTCCCTTCCCAATTCAGGTTTCCAGATAGGATTGGAACTGAATGTGCCAAAAATACCAGGATAGAAGCTGTTCTCATGGGTGTTTCCATCTGGAATCTAATGTAGAAATGCCAGAAATCCTGTAGGAAAACCTGTTCTCGTGTGGTTTCCTGCCCGATTCAACGTTTTTGATATGTTGGGAGAGTTTGGATTAGCAGCAGATAAGCAGAGAAATTGGATCTGAATACCAAACTTTTTTTTGAAGTTTTTCCATCCCCACTGGAAACATTACGAGGCCTATAGGCATAAGGTATATAGTCTCTCCCCTGCTGGGTAGGGTTTAAAGCTGGCTGCATACTAATAAACAAATGCATAAATATATTCATGAATGAGTAGGGCTTTGCTCTTCACTTCTTTGAAAGGCTATTTTAACCAGCTCTGCTATCTGAGATAATCTTCAGTTATTTGTACAAATATTTGTATGTTCAGAAAGTTTTATAAATCTTAGCAAGAACCTGGAATTTTTTTTTTTTTTCAGGTGTTTACTTTCCAGCACCTCTTGTTTATTATTCCCTATTTAAATTTCTTGGGGGATGTGTGTGTTTGTAGGTCTGATTACCTCAAAGAAACCACTATCAGGTTTCTTTGGGAAGGGTGCTGAGCCCTAACCTAAGAGGTTCAGCAGACTATATCTTCCTTTCCCAAATTCCATTCCAAGCGTACCATCATGTAATACTGACATCTTGGAAATGCTGATCCTCTCAGAGGTGAGACAATCTTGGGCAGCTGAATGGTCTTGTCTTGTCTCAATCCTTTTCCAGTCATCTTCTGGACGCTTCTGCTGTGGGTCTTTCAAAATCTTGTCTGTCCTTGGCACTGATGCCATAGCTTGCTGATCATAACGCCTGGTGAGCAAGTTGTATGCTGACCTTGGCTGGCCAAGGCCCACCCATCCGCTCTCTCACTCAACAGGAGAAGTAGGAGAAAGTAAGACTGAAAAGCTTGTTGGACTGGGACATCCCTTGCCAATTAGCATCATGGCCAAAACAGACTTGACTTGGGTAAAACAATTTGATTGCTTATTCCAATAGGTTCAGATAGTGAGAAACAAAGGCAAATTAAAACACCACTTTCCCTCCTCAGAATACTGCATTCTTCCAGGCTCAACTTCACCCCTTTGCTTCTGACTGTTCTTCTGCCCTGAATAGCTTGAGAGACATGAACCAGGGGGTTGCAGTCAGTCCATAACAGTCCTTCTCCACTGCTTCTTCCACCACACATCTTGCCCCTGCCCTGCCATGGCGGTCTCTGCCCTGGGGCTGGAGTACCACCACCATCTCCTCCTCCTCTTCCTCTCTGCTAAGGGCTCGCAGGGCCACTCCTGGCAATTTTTTCCCCCTCATGCTTTTCCTGCAGACCTCGCTGCCGGGCACTGTTCCGCCCTCTCTGAAATCCCCTTCCCTGGCAGTGCCTCCAGCCCAGCTGAGGGGCTGGGCTGTGCCCTGCAGCTGGCTCGGTGCCTGGGTACCCACAGCCCGTACGGCCACAGCTAACTTTGTGGATGGGAGACTGTTTGTCCTAGTGATTTGAGGAACCGGCTGGGAAAAAAGTGGTTTCTGGGAGAGGTGAGACCCCCCGACACCGCAGGCAGGCTTCTCTGGTAGCTGGTGCTATGGCCTGTCCCTCTCAAGCAGAGTGAAGTGAGGTGGCTTCCTCAGGTAGCCCCTGCTGTAGGTGATATGCTGATGAATAAAAATACTTCCGAAACAAAGCTACAAACTCAGGTTTTTTTCACCAAATGCTGGTCAGTTCAGCTCTGACAGTGTCACCCAAGCGGAGGGTGACTTCAGCCTAACAGCAGGCGGAGGGAGGTTGGTTTGCTGTGGTGGCCTGGCACCGAGACCAGAGAGACCTTTGGGAGCAAACAGAGAGGCCCTTTTTTATTTTTATGGGTT
>VXBW01007086.1:199761-242310 GCA_013400375.1 Thinocorus orbignyianus
TTATCTTGTGAATCAGGTTTAGCCTCTTTTGTTGCCAGCGTTGGAAGCCTGTGGATCCTCTGCTCCTGGCACTTCCAGAAATTGAATTTCTGCTGAACAGAGCCCTGAGACATTTAGTTCCTTGCACAGAGTCCCCTTTGTCAGGGCAGTTGTAGGCGAACGCGTGCTAAGGGGATTGCTTCTCCTTGACGCAGTTCTGTGCAGCAGCTACCTATGGAAGTGAAAGTCTAACACCACCCCTCACAAGCATGGGATGAAGGCACACGTGCACACCTGAGAGCACTAGTATTATATCTGCACAGGACAACACTTACCTGCCAGAGAGCTGTTTGTTTTTGCAGCTCCCTCTCTTTTGAGCTCTGTCTGTACCGCTGTCTTCCCCCACCCCAGACATGCATTAACTCCCCTGTATCAGCTGTCGGTAGTGGTCTGTGCAGGACGAACATCTGTATTAAGTTTGCAGAGCTAGTAAAAATGTTTACCAGGACTACTTAATAGGGAGATCAATAGCAAGTGCCTCTATGTTTGTTTTAACAAAACAAAATTAGTTGCAGAGCAAAACCTTTTTAGAACAACAACAAAAAAAACCCCAAACCCTGGCATTTCTCCAGCTCAGCATAGCAACGCAAGGTAAAGGGCATTCCTGAGTACTTGCTCAGATTATTTTTATTATGCAGTTATTAGGGTAAGGCAGCATTAGATGGCTGTTGTCACTGGGAGACCCTTTCCCTATAAGCATGCTTGGTGGTTTGTTTGGAGGTACACTGATTTATGGCTGTCACCTCCTGTGTGACAGTGTCCTGACAAGTTCTGCTGGTAGAAGCTTGTTCAAGCCTGAAGTGACACCTGTGCTGTCGGTTTACCTTCCCCAGAGAGGAAACTTCTCTTGAGTGTCCCAATTTCGGTGTCACGCCGAATTCCCTCTAAGTGTGTTTCCTTGCCTGGGGTCTGACTTGCTACCAGAAGCCAATATATTAAATCACTTCCCCAAATTACCATATTGGCTCCTTGCTTAGGGGCTGTTTATAGTAGATTTCAGACCACTGGTTGGCCCACATAACTCCTGATTTGGAAACTGATAGCATCTCCAGTTGGTAGCTGACAAATTCTGTCAGTTTGAGTCTGGCGCAAAATATCAGCGGAATGTGGGGAAAAGGGAAATGGATTATTTTCTGTTTTATAGAAGATAGCTGCAAAAGGCTGTTCGATTACATGTATGCAAAATGGATATTAGCTGGTTGTTGAGAAAAAGAATATTAAAAAATTGAATCATGAAATTATGGATTGTAATTAAGTGTTAAAACCCCCCTCAATTCTGTAATCCCTCATCTTGCTAAAATGTATGCACATACCTAAATTTAAGCACTGTGGTACCTCCTTCCCTTGTGTTTAAACACAATCCTTAATAATTTGAACACTGGATTTATATCCTAACTTTCCAGACAGCTGGCGGGTTTTTTTTCTGTCATCTTCACCTCCCAAGATGTTGTGATGTAGCAAATTAGCCATTTCTCACCATTTATTCTGAAGAACAGAAATAAGTGAAATCTGTCTCTGAAAATTAGTGTTGCAGGCACGTGAAATAAATGGTAATCTATATGGCAACAACAAAATAAATATGTTTTGCAGCTTTTAGGTGAGAAGAAGGTGGCAAGTAAAATAGAGAGGGAGGAGCTAAATATTCTGGTAAATACTGCATGTGAAAGATGGGGAAGGCTCCAGAAGAAAGTTAGGAGATGTGAGTCATTGATTGTGGAAAGAGATATGAATGGGTCAGAAGTCTTTAAGTGAATTTATCCAATTTCAAGTACTTTGTACCTTTTAGAAAGGCAAACCAATTGCAGTTTTTGAGATTTTATTGTGCTGTAAAATGCATCACAATAACTTTGGTAAATGGTTCCAATGATAAATTAACTCTGTGAAATTTGCACTTTTTCTGGCTTCAACTTTCAACATTGGATCTTCTGACAACTGTGTTTCCTGGAGGAAAATGTCCTATAGTATTTAATTTTTGCAACCTGTGTCACCATAATGTTATCAAGGCCCTCCATGACCTTTCCTTTGATAAACTGTAGGGATGGAGGTCTGTGAACTGTGATCTGTTCATGATAAGGTATGCTTTCACCATTCTTGTTCCTCTTCAAATCCTTTACAATTAACCAATTTCCTGCTTGAACCTTTGCCTCCAGGGCTGCCCATGTATTCCTGTAGCAGTAGCACCTTTGCCAAAGGCACAGGCAGGATAACTTCTTTACTCCTCCTTGAAACTCCTCTCCACTTATGAGAGGTCTGTGTTAGGCTTTGTGACTACCAGGCTGAAGGGAGATTTTATGATCAGCTGGTAATAATAACTGTTTTGCTGTTGCTCAGGTTAGCGGTGGTGGTCCTAAGATGTGGCTGGTGTTCTTCATTCCTGGCTGGATGACAATGTTGTATCAAGGTGCATGTTGTTTGTTTTATAGTTTGCCAAATGGTTCAGAGTGCTTCGTGTGCTCTTTGATCTACCTCTTCTAGAATATCCCTGTCACCTGCAGACTTTATTAATAATGATTTTATTCTGGAGATTTTTCAGTCATTGATTTATAATGTTAAATAGCATGAGACTAAGGACTGGTGCTGCTGGTCAAGTCAAAACTTATTCCGGTTCAATTTTAGACTTCTTTTTGCAGTTACATTTGTCAATATAAGGTGCTAGTTTTAATCCATTTTAATTTGTGCCTTGTTTAGTATGTATCATTCTACCTACTGAGTCAGAACAGTACGGAGAAGCTGATTGCATGTCTTACAAAAATCTAAGTGCAGCATACCAATATTATCACCCTTATGATACCTGCTCTGTTATCTCAGTTAAAAAAAACCAAACATGTGACATAATGAAATCTATTTCCTGTAAACCCACACTGCTAGAAGCTATTTGTATTAGCTCTTTTTGTATTTTAACACATAATTCTTGGATTAACTGTCCCATTACCTTACTCAAGATCAGACCAATAGTCCTCGCAATACCTGGACGATTCCATCTGCTGGTTTTAAATTTTGGAGAAATGTTACTTTGCTGTGATCCTCTAGAGTACTCGGAGTCCTATAGAGTCCCTGATGAGTGGAGAGTTTCCATGCCTGTTCTTTGAAAACTGAACAGGCATTTTCCAACTGACTGACTTCAAAATATCTCTTTCCTAGCTGCTTGCTTTAAACTCCTTTGACTCATTGCTGAGATTGAGTGTGATTCATTATTTTTAGACAATATGCATATAAAATCTATTTCCCAAATAAGGAAGACAGGTATTCATTGAATTCTTATGTTTTCCTCATTATTATTACATTTTTACTATTTTCCTCCAGTAACAGATGACAATATTTTTGTTCTCAATTTGCTTTTAAAAGTCCCAGATATCCTTTCCCCATTGATTTCTCTTTTTTCCCTTTCTGGCTTCCTTTGTCAATTTCCTACAGTTATTAGCTTTTGGTTTATAATTGTTATTATCAGTTTTCCTTTATATCATTAGTTCTTTGTGTTGAAATAAATGTGTTTTTGTTCTATGTCTACTTTTACACTAAGTAATTTTTAAATACTGTCAGTTTCTTTCTTGGTTGTGGATTTGTGGCCTTTGAAATCTAGGAATGTATTCTTAAGACTTTTCTGATTACCGTGAAAAGGTTCCTCTGTAGCTGATATTGCTCATAATTATCTCAGCATTGTAAAAATGATCTTTTTTCAACAGCAGTTATATTTGTGAATGTATAGACTAGAACCCCCATAAATGCAATTTGGATGCTATTCTATATGTTGAAAACAAATATGATCAAGTCAGGACTGTTGGCATTCGAGTAGCCATTAATTTTTACATCTGGGATCAGTTCCTCTGTATCTGTCATTAGGCAATCCAACCCAAGCTGGGTTGAGTTAGGAAATTGCCTGCCTATAATTTTTTTTTTAATTCTGTGGACTTTTTAGTGCTGGTAGCCTGAGAACACCAGCATATGCCATTCAGATTGAAGTCCCATATGTTAACACAGCTTTTTTTACCAACACATGATAAATAAGTCTTTAAAGAAGCTGGTCATCCTGTTTTTTTTGCAGTGTTTTGGTGGTGTGTAGCAGGCACCAAATACCTCACTGCCTTCTAGTTTATTTGTAAGAACATAGATCTACCTGCAATCAAAGTCTTTTATATCTGATTTCCACAGAATTGCAGAACTCATGAGATTTTGAGACAGTGCACCACACCCTTTCTTTTTTGCCCACTTGAGCCCTCTGAGTTGGGTTGTAACTATTCATTTTTGCATTCTGATCATGTGAATTTTCCCAGTAATATCAACCAAGTCAAATTTATGCTCATAAATCAGCAATTCTAATTCCTCTCGTTTATTATCCGACTTCTAGCAGAAGTGTATAAGCAATTAAATCATTTCATCCCTTTGTGTAAGCGGATGCTTTTGTAATTTTGTTCTCAACAACATGATTTTGAACTACAACCAAAACCCTCACACCATTTACCTAGGTAGTGATTACACACGGAGAATTTTCTGACTTATTTTTGTTCATAGTACAGGGAGAACATTATAAGATCATATACATACACTTGCTCCTACTCAACTTGACCGACTGCCTCTGCAGAGCTATTTTCTACAACCTCCTTGGCAGTGATGCACTCACTGTCTGTCCATACAATCTTCTTTTGATCCTTCATGTAAACTTCCAAATCAGTAGTTAAGTATTTCCCCAGTTTTCTGCCTCGCCTAGTTCCTGTGTGGCCATTTTCATTCTTTCCCGCAGGGTCTAGCTGTGCTTCCTAAAGAAGATTGTTCAAATCAGCTATACTTTACTCTTTGTTGCATCTGTGACGGCACTTCCAAACCACAGTTTTGTTTCTTTTAGCTTCGTTACCACTTGCAGAGCGTTCTGAAGAATTTTTTTTTGGAAGATGAGAAAATAGAGCATATCTACTGCAGCTGAGCACTGTGTTTGTGCTGCCAGCCAGCTCTGCCTTGATATAGTCTGAAAATGGAAGGTTCTCGGATGACTTCTTCAAACTTGCTCTGAAATGACTCTGTTTGCTGGTTTTCTTTGCCTGCTCCAGACTTGACCTGGCAACTGATAGACAAATTAAAGGGAGCTGCTTAATGCCAGCCTGTCCCCCCCTCAGAGATGGGTAAGTCAAGTCTGACTGATTAAAAAAGACCCAAGCATTTGAGCCAGAAGTCCCTCACATGAGAAACCAAAAAATAGGTGTCTCTCACCTGACATGCCTGAAGGTCCCAAAGCTCCGTCCTGTGGCTAAACCAGAGACAAAATAATCAGCAGGGTCAGGCATATGACTCGCAAGATTTTTAACCTAGAAGTGCTGGAGCCTGTGCTCTATCCCCTGTTTACAGCTCCCCAGGCAGGAGGAGACATGGAGCTTGCTATTTCAAACTGAAGTGGCCCTTACCAATTTATCCACTGCATGAATGTTGAGGAAAAAAATGATTTTTTTTCATCTACCCCTTTGAAATACCATCCTCCCACAGCCCGGCAAGATGACTTCCCAAGAGCTCTCTTCAAGTGGTAAATCGAGCTGTCGCCAGCTACAACAACCTAAAAGAGAGATGAGACTGGCAACAAATAGATTACAAAGGGCCAAGTTAACTCTAATTGTGCTTTGTTTAATGTGATCGTTAAAACAGCTAACTCTCCATTAAGTGGCTGTTTGTGTGGGTGCCACCAGTCAAATATGACCCTGGTGAATGACTGTAGTGGCGCCACCCCCCAGTAGTGACGACCACAGGTTTGTATCTTTCTAATGCTGAGCTCTGCCTTTTTGACCAGACTTGTTGTAAACTGTGAAATGGTATGGATAAGATGAGCATTGGGGGATGCTTTTCTCCTCACTTGCCTTCAAGCTGCTTATGTGCTTTTTAGGCTGTGGCTATCTGACAGATGCATGGGAGCTGCCCAGTTTGGGCTTTACGTGCTGGTGTGCGTCAGGGGCTACTTTAAAATAGTAAAGACATGTTAAATAGAGAAAAAGAGGACTGCTTGGTGTCATCCTATTCCCTAATAGGATTCCTTTCTGCATTGCTTGCCTTTCCAGTAGGCACTTGGCAGGGTGACATGAAAATCACTGACCTTCAGCTGGATAGCTGGGGCACCCAGTGGCCTCCTGAGGCATGGCTAGTCTCCAGGTGTTCTACGCTTTTTTTCCCATGTATTCAATTCTCTCTCTCTTTTTTCATCCTTTTTTTGTGTGTGTGTGTGTCCCTACCTCTGTATTTTTTTATCTTTGTCTGCATCACTAACGCCTGCAGGCACAGCCTCCAGGGTTAGGCTCAGCAGAAAGAGGTGTGACCAATAATCCCTTTGCTAAGGGAGTTCCTGCTGCAGCCAGGGGCACACATACCGCTGGCTAGAGAGTTCCAAGGGCTGTCCATGGTTTTACTTTCAGGGTGCTGCTCACAGATGCTGCAAAGCCAGGTACACACCTCTTCTTTCGCATACACATTACTTTCTCCTTCAAAGTGATTGTGTGTAGACCCATGCTGTGGACAATGTATTTCGGTATTAAAAATATCTATCCCTTTGAAATGGCAGAGAGAATTGTATTTCTTTTACATCGCACCTAAATTAACTTGTGAAAAACTGAAATATATCTGGACAAATCAGATTTATATGAAATGAGGAAAAATATAACGATTTTTTTGATATTAAATTGAAGGTTCAATGTACTTGTTCTTGGGCTAACCGATGCTTGGGAAAATGGGGTTTAGATCATTTTCAGAGATTCCCCTTTCTTTGCTGACAGAGAAAAGGGGCAAGAGGCTATTGCTTGTGTTTGTTCCTCAGGCAAATCACAGTTGATAGGTCCAACTTTAGACCGATCGGCCCTGACAAGTTTCTCTTCAATTCTTTCTTGTGTGCAGTTTTAGAAATCTTTGAACAGTGAGAAGCACAAAAGGTAGAAAGTTAACAAGACTCCACGGGGCTGTGAGACGATACCTGACAAGGGAGGAGAGGCGCTCCTGTGACTAAAATAGGCGACACAGAAGAACGTTTTGTGCTTGTCTGAGAAACTGGGAATCTTGTTATGGGCTGCTCAGACATCCTATGTTCATAGGAAAAGGTTTGGTTTTATTAGCTGAATGTTTTCAGGAGGTTTCTTATAATTTTCAAATGTATAATTATTAAGTGAGTTTATTCTGGGAAGTCAGTACTACAGCTCCTTTTCTTTGGGAGTTGGAAGGTGTTTTGACTCTATTTGAGTTTATTAGACAACTTGGGGGTGGGGGGGAGAAAAGCCTTTGCTTTAGCACACCAAAGAATAGATGGCTTTTTCCACTCCCTATCCCCCTTAAAAGAACCTGAGGTTCTGCTTTTGCTCTCCAAACCTAGGCACGTAATTAGCACCACTGGTTTTCTTGTTATTCATATTGATTGTTACAATTTGTATGCTGTTTTGCTCTGTGAATTGTTGATCTGTTTTGTTTCTGTTCTGTTTCTCAATGGCCACAGGTTTCTAATTTTCTGTTTTCTTCTTAGACTTTCAGGTTTTAACTCACTGTGTGTTTTCCACAGTATTTCTTGCTCACTTTGGCACCACTGATATATGGTTGTGCCGCTTGGCTCTTCCTTCCTAGAGACAATGTTAACAGATATTGTGGGAGGGATGTCACCCTCCTCCCCCCTAAATTTTACAGGAAGCACTGCACCGAAGTCAAAGTCATATTCCCTTGCCTGTGGATTTTCCTTTGCTGGAAGGGGCAAATCATAATGCAGATGGGAACTGTCAGCTTTGTGTTTCTTGGGAGTATGTTCTAAAATATATCCTTTACCATGGTAGCTTTTGCAAGCTATGATGTGGTGAAAAGCATTGGGATATTAAAATCCAGTTAATGGAAAACCATTAACACTCAGCCTGCAAATAGTGAAAGAACCTTTGGAAATCATGCTGGCTAATAATTACTTGGTGAGAGGCCAGTGCGAGTGGGCTTCCTTGCACTGGCCTCGTTCTTGGGCACCTCCACAGAAGTGGATTTGTTGCTGGTGAGCTTTAACTTGTTGGGAATATAGCATATGGTGAGGCAGCAAAGAAGTGTGGAAGACAACGTATGTGGCTATGGGGGAGAAAGAGTTTGAAAGAAGAGGAAAATGCCCCTGAGCGTGGGACAATTGGCACATACTGTTATGTTCCCTTTTGTCCCTGTTCTTCTCAACTGTTTTGAGACTCTCCAGATCAAAACAAATGACGTTAGGTCTGCTGGTGTATAATTCAGAGCCCAGTTAAACCAGTGCTTGGTTAGAAAAAGGCTTGGTCCTTTTAGAGCATGTTATCCTGAACACTGGCAAGAAAGATGGGAGCTGAGCTGTGTAGCCCACTTACTCTATCAGCATTTGTATTCTCTGGTCATGAATTTAACGAAGGTGTGCCAATATTGACATTATCCTACTTTACTGAAATCAGGAGGGTTTGATAATACTTTAAAAACTAACTGATGAAAATCTGGCAGCTCTAGTTTTCAAGCAACTGCCTGTTGGCCAGAGGCACCATGTGCGTGTATGTGCGTGTGCATGGATGGGCTCTCTTCTTTTTTAAAACCTTTGGAGTGAGTTTTTTGGATACTTCAGACGTCCTTTTTTCTCACCCTCAGATTGTTCGCCGCCTCCCCAGCAGAGTGACATATTGTTTGCAGTGGAATTTGACAGGCTCAGATGGCAGTAGCTGCTGCAAGATTTTTTAGCTCTTGTTGGTGCTACGACAGGTCTCAACAAATTCCCTCGCCCACTCGCCCATGGTGCATAAGAAACTTTCTCTAGTGCGAGGGGAGCTTGCCCTTCAGTTTTGTCAAAATCTCAGCTTTCCTTTAAGCATGATGCAGAAATTCTGGCTTTCTGAATGTGACACAGATCTGCTCTACGGCAGTGGTGTTTGCAGATTCAGAAAGGCAGACAGACAAAGGGAGCTGAAATGTGAGCTCCCAAGTAACTCTGTCTTGGCTTCATGATGGAAGTGAAATACATGGGGTATGTGCTAGGAAGTGGCAGTGGATTTCTGCTGAGGAGATCTGGCCCCATTCTGTGTGCTTTATTCAGTGCCTCTGTGTAAGTTTATCCACTCTCTTTCTGTATCTTTGCTACTTATGCAGGTAACAGATCTTCAAGTCCACCCATCCTTCCCCAAATGCCCACAAGGTAGTAGCATCTGAGGAGACATCAATGACTAGAACCTAAACATGTGTGCTGGCTGCCTACTTCTGTCTGTGATGGTGTTTCCCTGGCCACCTTTAGGCACCTTCTTTCAGATGAGCTGAAATGTGTCCTGAAAGAGCCTATTTTTCTCCACAGTGTCTGCAGAAGACCTTCTGCTGATTAGTACATCGGGCCAGGGGAGTCCTCAAGTGTAGTCTCTGTGTAAGAGTAGTATCCTGCACTTGGCATGCTTTCAGAATGGGACTATTCAGGGTGACAATAGCAGGCAAGGTTCTTTTTCTGAGAAGGTAAATTTCTTCAGAGGCTGTGTATATATCCGTGTCCCTTGCGTTCCTGCAAGAGTGAGGACTTTGGAAAACTAGGGGAGAAGGAGTTTTCCAAAATGATGAGCCCCTTTCCTCCCATTAGGCAAGGACTTTCAGAGTAGGCATTCCAACCAAGCCATACGTATTTCATGTTTGATTTAGAGTTGGTTATTTTCAAGCAGTAGTCCTGGGGCCATCCCACTCCCAGGCCTTTCCTTGGCATAAATAGCATTAGCCTGAGGGTGGCCCTCATCTGTGCCAGATGCCCACAGCCACAGCAGCAGGAAATCAATGGGGCGTGGGGATATCCCCGCCACTGCGCTCCGCCGCTAATAGATGTGGTGGTGTAGGAGTCCCTGTGGCATTTCCACATTACCTGGAGATTTCCCAAGGCAGGAGAAATCCTAAGGATAATTAAGCCTGTTTTATTTAGGGCTGAGCTGAGCCATCAAAGTAGCATAAAGCAGCCTAAATGGACCAGAGGATCTGGCACCTTATGTGAAAACTAATCATTTTCTGAGGTGGTCTGATAATTTCTGAGGAGGATATAAAATAATTCACACCCACATGTAGCTTTTCATGAGTAGAAAGGCCTCTCCACTGCATCTTCTGGAATTGTGCTATTTAAAAAAAAAAACAACCACCAACGTGTGCATGCAACAAAGCGAGAGGGAGACTGTGGCAGGAGCAGGAGCTTGGAGCAGTGTCTTTGTTGCTGCTTTCATCAGGGTTAAGGGCTCAGTGACCATTCGGAAACCTTTTATGGGCAAACTGGCTAGCAGCCAGTACTGCAAATTTGCACTCCTGACTTTTTGATTAGTCAGTAGTCCATCAACAGCACTAGAAACCTGAGAAACATTTGCAGCTAACCACGTGAAAAGCAGGTGTAATAAATCAGGTTGTTCAGGTTTAGTCCCAACTGGGAAATGTCTGGATGGAGGTAGAAATCATTCCTACTTCTCTTGTTGTGTTTCAGAATACCTGCTGAATGGTGTGTTACCCCAGACTAGTCCCTCTTCCCAGAAAGATTTCAGTCTGTAAGAGTGGCTGTGTTTCCATTGGGAAATGGTCAATTTCCAACATTTTTTTTTTAAATAAAAATCTGCAATGAAATTGTGTGAGTGATAACCATTCATCCATCTCATTGCAGGATCAGGGCCAAAGCATGGTCTTTTTAAGCTTAAGGAGCAAGCCCTTAATCACTGCTGATTCTGCTAAGTGGAAGGAGTGCTCTCTGTGCCACTGCCCCAATGGCAGCAGAGGCATCTTGTCTATTTATTTGCCTCCGTCCCCTGGGAACCAGGAGTGTGGGATGCACTGATGGTGGAAGGGGGGATCCAGGCTCTACTCCCCAGCTACTGCCATGCCTGTACCCAGGCTTTTCCCGGGAGCAAATCAGCAGAGCTGGTGACAGCAGAAGCCGTGAAAAGACTGGCAGATGTGAGCCTGCTCTCTATGAATACTGAATCTGCTTTTTTTTTCAGGAGGAGGGTGGCTGGCTGTCTGTGTAGTTGCTCGTTATTTATTGAATATGGGCTATACACAACATTGGAGTGGGGTGTCAGTAATAAAAGTAGCTAAGGTGCATCCTGGGAGATATATTTTGGCTGGGGGGGACTACAACAAGAGAGGACAAGAAAGCAAGATGGCAGTGTTGGTTCCATGAAGACAGCTCTGTGTTACAGACCATGTAAGAGCTTCAGGAACATGTTTTAATGCTGCTTCAAACCCAAATGGAAGATTTCTTTTTCCTAGGCTTTTGGGTGGACTGCTGAACTAAAATGGTTTCGTAGTTGTGAACCAGAATTTTGTAACGGCTGCACAAGAATTCTCTCTTCCCCAAGTTATGATATTTTAGGATTAAACAGAACCTCCCTGTGTCCCACAAGATGAACATATGAGTTGTCATCACATTTAGAAATTAATTTCAGGAAAAATTCAGAGAATGTCTCCTCTAATCGCAAGACATGGCAATTTACAATCTTGTGAGAAGAAGGGTGGATGGACAGGTTTCACCCAGGGCACATTCCATCTCACCTCCTCCTCTCCATCTCCTAACATCCAGCCTGAACTTCACAGCCATATAACTTAGTACTGGTAATGCCTTTGCTGTTAGTAGGTCTGTAGTTAAACAGAGACCTTCAGGGTCTAGTCCTGGCAATCCAATTGCTTTCCTAAGTATTAAAATAACAAAAGAAACAGAAGCTTCTGAAATAGGAAGAAGAAAGCCAAGCCCTTCGACACTCCCAGCATCAGGGAGGCAGCAAGAACAGACACATCGATGGATGGTTTGCTCATTCAATGCTGTGAGTTGTAAGTGGTGGAGATTTAACAAAAAATCCTTTTTATAGTATTTTTAAGGAAAATTTAGTAACAACTAAGTGCACTGCTGAAACCAACTGAGCTGAACAAGGGAATAACAACAAAACAAAAAGCCCAGTGTGTGTCTGTTGCCTGGGGCAAGCTACAGTTGATGGATAAAGTGACAGACGAATCCTTCCCTCATTTCCATTTTAATCTCTGTCTACTAATTGTCATCAATATCATCAGGGTCACTAGACCACTAGTGCGAGTCTACAACCTTGCCCAGAAACTGCAGCTTTATGCCTGCCTGGCCCCCAGGGCTTTGCCCCTTTGCTAACCCAGTCTGTACTAGGAGATGTCTTGGAAGGGGAGGAAGGGCCCTTATCGGTGAGATGGGTGATGTTTCCCAGCTTTAGGGAGGAGATGCTACTCTTAGTGTCCCAGCACTAAAATACAGGACAATTGCAGCCCTCTTTGAAATGAAAATTATTTATACTCCCTCTATGCCAAGGCCAGGATTTGAAAAAAGGGCAGCTGGGAATCCTGCTCCCATTGGAAGAAAGGGCTCAGTCCGACTCTTAATTCAATGACTGTGTGGTGAAAGCATACTTTGGATCAGACCCAAGGAGGACAGAGTCAAAGCTTTTTGTCAGTTCTTTGCCTGGTGGTTTCTTTTCCCTTCCTTACTATAGTATGTGTAATATACTATAGTATGTGTCATGCAGGTACCCAAAGGGGTCTCTCCTGGTGATGCATCAGACAGTCCCTTGGAATTTTGTCCTGTCACACCCCTGCCTACGAAAGGCACCCGCACCGTGTGTTATAAAGGTAATGTTTAACCCAGGGGCTCCAAGCCAAATCCTGGCCTCTGTGCACAGCTTGAGCACAAATTGTGCCCATGGCAACTACGCAGCGACTCGCTTGGTTGGAAACCTCCCATCCCCAACTTGGAGGCAGCCATGTGGTCCTCTGCTTCTGCTGCTAAAAAGTAATAGATTTTTTGGCATTAACTCTGTACCTTTATCCTGCACCAAATACTCCCTCCTTTGTAGGTACTGAGTGTCTAGGTGATTTGGACAAGGCTCAGGGTTTGCTCTGTTGGAAGTGCTCCCTCGTGACATTATAAACTTTTAAAAATTTATTTTACACTTTGGACTCTCCTTCTCTTACTCACTCTTTCCACTTTCTTTACTCCACTTCCTTTGTGTTCCTCTCCCCAAATCTCAAAATCCCTTTGGTGTCACCATCTTCTTCTTCCATCCTCCAAATATCCCTTCTCTCTCCTGAGTTACACTTCTCCTTTGACTTCCCAACTACCTTCTCTACATTCATATTCACTGGTAGATCACCCACTTGTTCTGTCTCCCACCAGCTAACCATTTCTTGAACAGGAGATCTCAGGATAAAAATGGACTTTCACTAGTTTTGCTGTTGATTTGGGGTCTTGTGAGTTCGGTAGTTGCAGATGACCCCTACATTCATGCAGCTCTTACTGGTAATGAGGACTCTCCAGGCTCCGAAGTACATCTATACCCTTTGCTTGAGATTGTGGCCTCATTTTAGGATGCTGCGTGGTTTTCAATTTCCATGTTTGCAAGATTGTGTATCTGCTGCCTTGGAGGCAGTAGCCACCATTCTGAAGAAGGTCATCTTGGCCTTGAGGTGGTCCTCCTTGGTCTGCTATTCTATTGCTATTGTTTTTCTATTTAATTAGTAAATTAAGAAGGGACTGTTCCAACATTATAATGCTTGTGTTTATGTGTCCCTCCTCTGTGGCCATGTGGGAGTTGACCTTTCTGATGTGCTGCAAATCTGTAAGGAAGGGTTGATGCCACCTTGTTTGCTGCCAGTCCTGTGGCCAGGGTAGGGGGTGGCAAAGAGGCAACCAAAAATTACTCTGTGAAACTGTCTGCTGCAGATCTTTGCAGAGAGTATTCCCCTGCTCTGGGAATGAAAATCTTCAGAGGCCCATGCCCTCCCTGTAGGCTGCAGTACCCAGGGCTACAACTCCAGATCTTTGGAGCCTATCAGTAACATATTTGCAAAGCTGCCCTGCTGTGATCACTGATCTCTGCCAGCTTAAATTTTGGGAAATGCTTTACACAGCCTTTCCTCTCCCCTCCTTCAACCCCTACAGGTCTATATACAAGAAAAGAAAGATTTAGTGTTTGAGCATAAGCACTGGTCAGCCAATCTGCAGCGTATCTTCTTGAAAACCCAAAACAGGTGCTCTTGGGCCATCAAAGTCTTGAAGCAGTTAAACTTCCTTTCACCTCTGTTGCAGTTCCTTTAAAAGAAATAGAGAGATCTTCAAAAGGTGGAAGGGTGGCAGGCCAGAAACGTAAAGTGTGTGCAATCACTCAGATACAAGTGGCACCACTAAAAATTGCCTTCATATATCAGCTTATGGTTTACACACTGTGGCAGAAAGGACGCTAAAAGGTCAGCAGAAAAAAAATATATATGTCAAGCCTGGAGCTGTGACTCCAAAGGTGTGGAAAGACATGATCTGAGAAGGGTTCTAGAGGGACTGGATAAGTGCTTGATATGGCAGGATTTTTTATTTTATTTTATTTTATTTTTTGCAAGGGAGCTGCTTGCAAACGTCAGCACAGAAGCCAAGGTATATACTCGCAGTAACCTCTTGCTACGACCCCTGGTGACAAGACGGATAGTTCCATTCATCTGTGGGTGAACAGCAGAGGCTCTCTGCATTTTTTACTTGAAGCCCTGGATGAATTTGTTTGCGGAGGGGAATGTCACCATTGTGAATGCTCTGATCACTCATGTGCCCATAGTGAAGTCAGTGGTAGGAAAGGGGGGGCGGGGGAGTGGGGGGCAGAGAGAAGGAAAGCAAGCTTCTCTCTGGGGGTCTCGGAGATGCCAGCTTATATCCAGCAAAACATCTCCAACCAAACATTAATGGAGGATGTGACTTAGAGGGATCAGCAAATACACCGTAAATTAATAATGTGCCCTTTTAGTAGCAATTGCTTTATGAAAATCGGTAGGGCTTTTATTTCCCCTCCTTCCCCCTCCTTGTAGAAAGAGCTCAGAAATAAGTGGGTCTCACTGGAGTTTTGTTTAAGACTGACCCCTTACTTTATTAACCGTGTAACATTTTAAGGTTGTTTTTTCCTCTCTGTCTCCTCCAGCAAGTCTCTATTGATCACTGTTTACAGTTATAATCCCTTTCAAATTTATCATCCATGACTAACACCACATGTATTGATTAGTGCTGACGGATGTCCCTGTATGGTATATACCCACAGTGATTCTGGCCAGTGAAGTACAGTAGATATATTTTTTTCTCTCCTTCATTTGCTTTTTATAGCTTTCTGCTCCCCCCTTTTGTTCTCCGTCTGGCTAACCTATTTCACATAAACGCCGTGGGATTAACATGTTTAAATTTAGGACAATTTCTTTACTTCTGATGAGGTCTTTGGAACAGGAAGGAAAAGAAAGGGTAGCAGTGGGGTTTGGATTTTGTTGTTATTTTTTTTCCCCTTAACTGGGAGGCTACTGGAAAGAGACAGGCCCTATAGGAGATCAGATTTATGAGGGACATCCACACGTCTTAACCTAAAGCCTAAAGTAACAAAGATGTAAGGGCTAGTTTTTTTAGGGACAAATTAGATGTCACTGGTGACTAAGGACAAGGTGTCCGAAATCTGGACTATAAATGGAGTCATTTGTCAACAATGCATTTTTGCTTGCCTGCTGCAACATTTCCTCCATCCTCTTGTTGGCCAGAAATAGAGTTTAAGGTTAATCTCTTTTCTCGGCCACCTTGATTAAACTTGAATTTATGAACTTAAAAACAAATGAATAAACAGAAAAATCAGCCTCAAATGACCTCAAGGATTTTGTTAAAGTAGCAGCATATAATTTCTGTTACTTAAGGTATTTGCTTCCTAATGGCTTTAGGTAAGCTACTAAAGTTTCTGTATGCCTCTACAACACTTTTTTGTTCCCTTCCTTTCCTCCCTGACAGCTTCTACCTTTCAAATGTCTACTGTATGCAAATCGACCTTTCTGTCTACCACAGCCCAAAAGGATATGACTTTAAGTAGCGAAAACTGGTTGTTCCTTGAGAGACCCACTGAGTAGAGAGAGGTGTCCAGGGAAGTAGCAGCTCACATGGGCTAACCCCTTGGTGTGACCTGGGGGACGTTGGGTGCCGTTCAGCAAAGTGGGGCTGCTCTGTGGCCATTGTTAATGGGTGCGTGCGGCAGTTTCAGATCTGGTAAGTGACTCTGCTGACTTTGTTCTCGTTAACCCAAAGGTGTGAAGTTTATCTTTCAAAAGCTGGGCACCTTTCAGGTTTTAATAATCCATTTGTAACTTTGTTTTGGTGTGCTTTATGCAATAGTTTAAATACATGTTCTTGTACATGCATTTTATTTGGGTGTAATAAGGCAGCAAGTATAAGACAGAGTTGTTAAACCTGAGTAAAAAGATTTTTTTTTAATAATCATTTAGCTTTTATTTAATATACAACCACTCTCTTATTAAATCTAACTCTTTAGATTTAATAGGATAGTTTATTGTATTATAGCATTACTACTTTATGGATGAAAAGGCATTTTCATTATAAACTCTTGTTTGCGGGTGCTTATAACTTCCTGAAGTACAGCACCTCTTTTATTTGAATGTGAAATCGCTCACTGTATTACTTATTTTTTTTGGCTTTCATCTTCTTGTCCTTCTTGGAAACAAGGACATTCAGATGTTAAAAAATGTAGAAGAAAACCGGCAGCTACTGAGGAGCAGCATTAGAGTTGAGCATTAAAATGCACTGAAGTAAGAGTTCAGAGTTACAGAGCTTATGAAACACTGGACCCTGATCAAGTTGCTGTACCCATGTCTGTTAAAGTGTAAAGTTGGCAATTTGTTCAGTAATGCGTAGTGCCACTGTTTTGACAGAAAGGCATGTTGGCAAGGTGGTGTTGTCAGAAGGAGCGTTATCACTGAACTCCCAAATTCTTGTGGTCTTGATTGACTCTATAAATTGGCACAACCTTTTATGGCAGGACAGGGATTTCGTGGAGTTTCTTTTCAATCTTATGCACAGGGAATGTCAGGCGAGCATGATAGCTGTGCATGGTAAAGGAGAAGGAATCAAACCTGAGCCACTGTGTTCGGTGGTAATATTCCATGGTTTCTTGGAAGAAACTGTATTTTTCCCCAAGGCTCCCCAAAAGGCAGCTGCTCCTTGCTTGGGCCACCCACCTATCTGCGGCAAAGGATCTCTTTGCTTTGATTTCTTTTGTTTGCCACCATCAACTTTAGAGACATCACCCCTGAACTAGATCTTTTGCAATGGAGGATAATGAAATATAAATCATAGACTCATCTTTGTTAACATGTAAGCATGTAACATTGGTAGCTGCATCAAGAGGCAAGTTGCCTCAGTTCCTCACTAAACCGTGCTGCAAACCAGCCTCTGCCTCACCACTGAAGGGTGAATGTGACAGTGGTCTGTGGCATCCTTCATGGTGCAGTTTGTTCCTGTTCCTCCTTTAATCACCTGTGAAACGAGTAGGAATGCTTATATCTAAATATATTTACAGCTGAAAGTAAATCTTGTGTAGATGGAAGAGGAAACCTGACATCCCCTGAGTTTCCAGCTATTATAGATTCAGGCAGATGCCATGAAAGAGTTTCTTTCTGACCATAAAACCAAGGGCAGGGGAGGTTTGGTGGGTTGTTAGTTTGTCTCAGGTTTGTTGGGTCCTTTATGAGGAGATTGGTTGGCCCAAGAAGAGCTAAAAAAAAAAAAAAAGGGAAAAGTAAAATTATAACTCTTCTATGTGTGTGTTTCTCCCTCTCCTTGAAGGCAAACAGAGGTTTGTCTGTTCAGGTGCTCAGGACTGGACCTATGGCCAGTGTAATGACAGGAGATGAATTGAGTTAATTACCAGGTTTTATGATGAACAAACAGGATCTGCCTTCAGGAGGGCTATCTCTAGGAATTGGTGTGGTTTTTGCTGCCGTGTTCTGGCCGTGTCTCTGGAAGGGTGAGCACATGTAGTGGTGACATCCACAGTGGTCATGCGGGTTTGCCCTGGTGTCACTGTGGTTGACCCTTGCAACTTTATGCAGCTTTAGTAAATCTAAAATTTAATTGCTCTCTGCACTGGGAACCACTTGTAAACAAACCTTAGCCTCAATGGAGAGTTTATGGTTAAATAAATAAACGCTGACAAAGAAAGACTGGAGACAGAAAAAACCCCAAACAGGAGCACAGCACTAAACTGCCCCATAAAACCTGTGCTTTCCAGTGTTGCAACAGCAGGCTTTTTGTTTTTCCACAGGCTGAGTTTGCACGAGTAATTGCTTTCCTTTATTTCAGTTCTGGCCCAGAAACTACTGGTGGAGTGGCACTGAGCAGAGGGGCTGGTTTCTTGGTTTTGTTTGTTTTTTATTTTATTTTTTTTTCGTTATCATCAGGCTTAGGCAAATTTCTGATTTGGTTGTGGTAAAATCCATGCAAGATGAGGGACACGTGTGCCTGATGCAAAAGGTGCAGCCTGTCCTTGCTGGTGTAAAACTGGAGCCGAGCAGTAATTTCTAAGCAGAAAACTACTCCTTAAATGCACGCAGAGTTTTGGTAAATTTCTAAATCTCTTCTAGCTGTATGCAGCAATGCAATTTTTTTTGCCTATGCCTAAACATCAAGTCTTTCCTGAGAATGCAGATAGAGATTGGTGTGAATTAACAGAATTGTTTAAATAGTCAGATCTCCTGTTGGCCTATTAACTATTCTCGTTTTAGGAATAGTAATAGTGTCCTCAAATAAAAAGGCTTGGCCTCTCACCCTCAACTCTACCTTACTGAAAAAAGAAAAGAGAAGAAAAGAAAAGAGAAGAAAAGAGAAGAAAAGAGAAGAGAAGAAAAGAGAAGAAAAGAGAAGAAAAGAAAAGAGAAGAAAAGAAAAGAAAAGAAAAGAAAAGAAAAGAAAAGAAAAGAAAAGAAAAGAAAAGAAAAGAAAAGAAAAGAAAAGAAAAGAAAAGAAAAGAAAAAGAAAAAAGAATCAGTCAAAATGTATAAAAGGGCCTGTAGCTACAAGCCCACTGCCTCAAATGCCCTCATGCAGCCATGGGAAGGTTGAAAACGGAGGTTGTCTTCTAGGAAAAACAGATAAATTATGTACCTTTCCATAGGGCAGGACTTACTTTTCTGCAGGTTATTCTCCTTATGTAGTTTTGCACTGCTGCAAAACCTTGTGCATGGTCCTTTTAATGTTTCACAAGTGTATATCCCGTAGCAGCAGTGATAACCATTGCCTCCTTCAAAATGAGAAGCAAATGTGATTATGTAAAAGCAGTGACCAGAAATAGACTCAGTAAAAGGAAGATGCTCATATAGAGAGGTCTGAGTAGCTCCTGAATTTCCAGAGAACTTGTAATATTTTACTATCGTTTCAACCCATTCTGTTATAGAGGGTTTTGGCTATACAGGTAGACTGACCCCCTTTGCCAGTTTTACTTTTCCTGCTATTTTTCAGTAGCTCTGTGGTCACGCTGCTAGCAAATGAGTACTATCAAGAGATTGATGAGTATTGTGAAGAAATAGGAAGCTTGTCTCCTTGATTTTTTGGGGCTGTGTTTTAGTAATAACAAGTATTTAAAAAATCTTGAAGATATAAGAACTGGAGATTTTCTATTTTTATTTCTTATGAGGATCATTTAAAAATATCCTCAGGTTCATTTTTGTGTAATGCCATGTGACTTGGCGTGCTTCAGATTGCAGTTAGTCACTTCTTGGTAGAATTCTCTTATGAAAAATGTGTGCATGCCATTTTAAAATCATATTCAAACATATGGAAAAATCCTTTGTGCTTGCAAGATGTGGAAATCTGGTTAGAAATGGGCTAGCTTTATCTTAAAATCAGTCATTTTTTGTTTGAAATGTAATTGGAACAGAGCTGGGTTTTGGACAGAGAAATTCATCTCGCCTGGTGACATTTCCTGGTTGGGTGGACCTGTTTTGAAGTTTGCAATAAAACACAAAAAAGAGGTGAAGCGAAACAGCTTCCTTGGATTTGTTTTTCTGATAATGAAGTCAACACTGGACTTGCCATGGGCCTAGGGTTGTCCCTTCACCAAGCTTTGAAATCTTCCAGGATTTTGGACCCACCCCAGTAGCCAGACAAGGGTCTGCAAATATGTATATTTAATTGCAGGTTGCTGGGGATAGTGCAAATGTTGATTGGGTTGCAGTTAATTGTCTTCCTTGGAAGGAAGAGTGATTTTCAAGTAATTTGTCTGAAGATGGCTTAAAGTCACTTGATTAAACTGTAGTATCAGGAAGAATCATGGAATCACGGAATTGTCAGAGTTGGAAGGGACCTCTAGAGATCATCTAGTCCAACTGCCCTGCCAAAGCAGGATTGCCTAGAGCACATTACTCAGGACTGCATCCAGGCAGACGTTGAAGGTCTCCAGAGAAGGGGACTTCGCAACCTCCCTGGGCAGCCTGTTCCAGTGCACTGTCACCCTCACCAGAAAGAAGTTTTTTCTCGTATTTGAATGAAACCTCTTATGTTCCAGCTTGTGCCCATTGCCCCCCATCCTGTCACTGGGAACCACTGAAAAGAGTCTGGTTTCATCTTCCTTCAACCCACCCTTCAGATACTTGTATGGATTTTCTTCATATAAAATTAAAAAAACTCCTGATCATAATCATCCAGACTTTTATGTCTTATAATGGTAAAATCTTTTGGTTATTTTCAGTAACCAGCCTGGTAAGCTTATTGTTTTTCCATATGGTCAGAAGACTGTAGTGACCTCTATGTAGTTTGGGCTTGAACAGATTTTCTTGCAGGTCCTTATTATTTATTTTGTTGGGAAATGTGTTTTCATATATTTGTCCTGCACATCTTTTTACTTCTTTTCTTCCTTTTTTGTCATCTTCTCTCTCTTTTTTATTTTTTTTTTTTAACCTCAGAGGTAGCAATCCTACTGCTATTAGCAAGATGTCTATTATAGTGTCATTAAAAAAGCTATAGTCAGAGCATGGAATGACTCACATCATGGAGGAGTTAATAATTCACTGTAATAAAAGTATAAAGTTTTATGATAAACCACTCTCAGGGGAGTTAAATATAATCCTTAGCGGGTCACACGCTGACTACAAAGCTTACATTTGTAATGGTAATTTGAATTTACTACATCGCCTTTAGTTTTTAAGCGTTTGTATGTCATTAGACCTTATAAATTGATTTATATATTCAACTCTAGCATAATTCTCCATAAAGGTACAATAAATTTTATGGATTATAGATATGGCATCTAAAACAGTTTAGAAAAATAATTTTATTAAATTCACTTAAACGGCAGTGATGAACAGCAACAACGATGCCAGGGTGTCTCAGATTCTGAGAACTGCACTAGGTGTGGAGAGAGCTGCAGGTGGTGGCAGGGACAAAGGGAGGGGACTGGGTGGTAACTTGTCACCCACTTCTCGTTAAGGACTTCAGTGACACCAAGTGCTAATGTTTCGCACAGCCACAACTATAATTGAGCAGGAACCCCATGATGCTCCAGATCTGAATTTCTTAATGGGGCATGTTGGCTCCCCATGGAGAGGCACTGGGACCACCGTTAATACTCTTTTGGTGATGCTGGTGGTAAAGGTACAAGATTACCTGCAGGAAAGGATTTTGTTGTTTGTACCGTAACCAAGTAGCTTTTTAATTTTTTTTTTTTTTTCACTTTTATTTGGAGGCAAACCAGCCTGCTGTGCTGCACCTTTGCCTGAGTTCGCTTCTGAAGGATATCTATCCCCAGCACTTTTCCTCCCCTGCCCTCTCTATTGGAAATAGCTTGTGAAAAATGAAAAGATTTTTTTTTCCCCTTCCCTCTCCCCAGACTCGGCTTGCATGCTGCAGACGTAAGAGAAGCCATTTAAAAAGGCCCGTCTTAAGCATTCTTTATTGGTATAATTTCAGCAAAGCTGACTGTGAGCCAGTGACTGTTGGTATTTTGCTTCTGACATAGCAGATCCTGCTTAGAGCCCTCATCCCATGAAAACTTCTGTTTGCATTCCCAAGAGTGTTTAAGACTCCCAGAAAGCAGTGCAGGATACAGCTCAAAAACACTTGATAAACTTTACCGTCTGTTTCTTAAGTGGTTTTAAATAGTCAACTAGCATTTTAATGCTGCTTTTCCTAAAGCCAGTGTAATTTCAGTGCTGATCTTCAAACCTCTTTTGTCTAATCCGGTATGTAATCTTTCCCATAACAAAACTTAAAAAGATCCTTGTACTCCCTAGTGGGCAGTTATCATTGTATTCCCCATCGCACTCACACATTAGCAAAGCTTTATCCCATCATCGTTTTGTTTTTGAAAGCATTGAGGTAAATCTCAGGTGGCATCCTGCACTCAGTGGGTGTGTCGCTGATTAAATGACCCAGCCAGCTGGACAGGTTTATGTACAATTTACTGGAAATGTATTAAATGTGTCTCGGGAAATGATTCTTTAAAATGTTCTCACTGCCAGTGCAGTAAAGATTAAGACCTTGGCATGAAACAGACAAAAAATTTAAATAATTTTCAGAAGCTTGATGTAAAATAATGATGCTAGATGTAACTTAAAGTCACAAAGGATGAACATTTAGGCTGAATTCTTACTCCTCCCTTGATTAATTCCCATAATAATTCAGGGGTCTCTGAAACTTGCAGGCTGAATTTGAGCCCTGGCACAAGCACACTTGAATCCTCCTTTATCCCTATCAGGCAGTTTGCTCAGACAAATGCAGGATTACATAGGCAAAACCAGGACTTCCAGGTGGGCAAGCTCTTTGGAAAATGAGCACTGTTATTTTCACATAATTATTTTTTTTTATTCCAATTCCTCTTTTTACATTCATTCACTTAAATATTGTGAGGGCAGCATTTGTGCTGCCTCCTGGATTTTATTTGTGCCTGAATTTCATAATCCAGTCAGGAGGACTTTCCTATCTCCTTGCTTAACATATAGCTAGCTTTAAATGTTAGTGCCAGCAGAATTTTTTTAAATATATATTATTATTTTTTGCCTTTTGGTACCCATCTGTATTTCATTGTGATTGCCTTGTTCGGTTGCATCAGAGCACAAAGAGGCAGTGTTCCTGGAGTTTTCCTTGGCAAGAAGCGATAGGCAGCGGGGCTTGTCTGCCACAGCAGTGGGCCTTGCCTGGCTTTTGCCTTTTGAAGTGCCTCCATCACTGTTGGCATAGATAGGAGTCATCAGGATAAATGCCAAAAGTGGACATACAACCCACCTGTCCCCAGGCAGTGGAATTGCAATGGATGAGAAACTGCAGGGGGTACTGTGGGGTGTACTGGGTGGCTGTGGGCACGCCTGTGGCAAGGGAATGGGCAGCCGAGGGGGTTGGAGCACCTTCTAGTTTCAGCATCTAAAATTACGCCAGGATAAACTACTTTCTGCAGTATCGTTGAACATTTGCTCTGCAGCAAATAAAGGCGTTAAGTCTTTCCTCCTCTTCCAAATATACAATTTGGAAATAAAATGTAATAACTGACGATACACAAACACTGAAATTTCCATTCTTCACAGATTAAATGATCCTTGCTGCAGATCGTGAAAAGACCCATTAGTGAGAGAGAGAGAAGGGCGGGGGGATTTTGTCTAGCAACGAGCAGTATATTTTGTGTTTTAATAAGTGGGAAGCCGCTTGGAGAGCTGCAGGATTTAAAATCACTGTGGACACAGAAGGTTGTTTTTTGCTGGGACAGGATGAGTGCAGGGGGACAGAGGCAGGAGAGATGTGGACCAGAGCTGGCAGTGACCAAGTGAACTCTTTAAAGTTTCAGAAGTTTGCAATCCTCAGCGATCTTTTTGGAGACCATTTTAGCCCTTGCAATCAGGTTCTTGGTCATCATGTCTTCAGGCACATTTTGAAGAAAAGATTTCAATTTCTGTTTAACAAGTCAATAGTAATTATTGTTTAGTATTGGATTATAGACAGGTTTATAGAATTAAATGAAGTTGTTAGGATGTCTTTTACAGCTGGCAAAGAGTTAATGACTGTAAGTCGAGATGGAATAGTTACTGCCTAGACTGATTTACTATTTTATTTCTGTGATGTTTGAAAATCTAATAAATCATTTTAGTTTTATCTTGATAGTTAATTCTTTCATTAGGAAAATTATAGGCTTCATTATAGTGTTTATCATGAGCTGGAAGGTTTTTTCTACCTTTTTTTTTTTTTAATTTTAGGATTACACAGTTCACTTTTGCCAGGTTTTCATTTTCCTTATCAAGTTTTCATTTTCTTTATTGTTCCTGAGTGAATTCAGCAGTAGCGCGGTGGGCTGGATCAGACAGCACAGCAGACCTGGGGCCTGCTTTGGAGATGCCACCCACGCTATTTACCTTGATTTCTTGGGGAGCTGTAGATGTTTTGGAGAACCAGGCTGTAAGCTCTTCAGAGTCTTAGATGTGTAGATTTTGAGACTAGAGGCACTGTAAAGATCTTTTGCTCTTAGTTTCTGGAAAATTCAGATGAAAAGTCCTCATCCAGCAGCAAGACCCCTTTATTCCCTCCAATGCAGTGCTGAACCCTTGCTCAATATGCTCCAATTTGTCTTGAACATGCAATGTAACCTTCCCTTTTGTGCAGCATGTTGGTTTTTATAAAGAAAACCTGCAGTGGTGCCGCTCACAGAATTTATCAGTCTGTCAGAAACAGGGCCAGGAACCACCTACCTGTCTGAAATACGCCGTGCCGTGCTCTGTGAGGGCTGACCTGGGCTGACGTCTGCACTCACTCTTGCCCCAGCCTGGCTGTTGGTTAGTAATAGTGGAGCAAGAAGGCTCACTTGCCGTTACAGGTCTTGGCTGCCATCTGGTTTGGTAGTTTGCCATTAATATGGGTTTACAGGGTGGGCACAAGAGCCAAAGGAGCTCCTCACCTGGAGCAGGGCAGTGAGCGGGGCAGGTCTAAGACCTGTTCTTGCTCCCTGCGGTAAAATCCTTCACCATTACTGTGTGGGCAGTTTCCCTGTACCCAGCTAAAAGAAGTGTCACAAGGCACTGTCTGGCTCCAGTATAGTGCGTGCTTGCAAGCCCATTTCAGTCTTCAGTGCTAATTACGTTTGTTTGAAAATGCTTAATGTGGTTGTACAGAGGAAAAAAAACACAACAAAAAACGATACCTTATTCTGGAAGATGGTCCGTTACTCATAGAGCATCTGTAAGCTATTACCTCTTAGGCTGATTACTCTCAATTAATGTGCTTTGGATTTGTGATTCTGTAATCACCCATGCATTGCAAAATGTACAACATATACGGAAAAGTGTCTACAATATATTTTAAAAGGAATTCTTAACTAAGCTTTGACCTTGATACACTCTGAAGGTGAAGAGGATCAATTATAGATAAAAGGAGGGGAGCTCTCAGAGGACTTGCATACCTAAGACTTTCTCTAGGTACAGTTCTGGACCTGTATTTATTGGTATTTATTTTTCCAAAGCTCAGACAAGTAGAGATGCGGTAATTGATTTTATTTGAAAGTGAGAGATGGGGCCAAAGGGGAACTTTTTGGTCTTCAGCTTTTACTTTTCAACCCATATAAAACGAGCATTTGTACTGGAGGTGTTTAATGACGCTCACATTTTTTTTGACCAAATGTGTGAATGGGAGCAAAGCAAACTCCACCTCTCCTAGCTTCAAATGAGCTGGGAAGGATCCTCATCCTGCCAATTCATCGTTAATTGGTCTATGATGTAAGAACATATTAAAACTAGAGGCCTGACTCATAAAAAAAATGTACATTCTGTTTATGTGTCTGTGTGCTCAGGGGCTCTTCCTGCACTTCAACTGAAAGTGCAGGAGGCATATTAGACTTCCAGTGCATCTTTTTGCAATTTACTCCTTCCCTCCTTTCTCTGAGTCACAACTGACCTCCTCTCCTGGGTTCCTCTGCGAGTGAGTAAACAGGGATGTGTGGTGTAAGCCTTCTAGACAAAAGGCAAAGTTTAGACAATATGTGAAAATGTCCAAATAAAAGCTAATGGCTTTGTGTCAGCAGTGCTGGCTTCTGTTATCTGATCGATTTTTAGCAAGCCACTGGCTTGCTAGACAGATTTTAAGAGATCTTTGCCCACTCCACTGGGTGTACAAAGCCTGAAATTTCTTTTTCTCTTTTAGACAAAGAGGAAAAATAAATAATGTTAAATATTTAATGTACAGAAGAAAAGAAATAGAGGTGAATGGTCCGTCTGACATTGAGGTTCAGGCAAAGCCCAAATTTGAATCAATTTTTTTTCCTTCTCATTCTTCCAAGTTCTTTGTTAATAACCTGATGTCCAAATGCATTGAAATATATTAATGTGATTCCTATCATTATGGTTTAGTGATGGTTTTTTATCAGTTAGATTGGTGGTTGGACTAGTTGATTTTAAAGAGGTCCCTTCGAACCTGGACAATTCTGTAATTCTAAGATTCTTTTTTTTGGCTAGAAATAGTTTTCTGTCATGTGTGTGGTGGGGTGGGTTGTCTTTTTTTTTTTTTTTTNTTTTTTTTTTTTTTGTCTGCAAAGAGTTTTGGGATATAATTTATGTGAGTGACTGTACGGTATAAAACTGAATCATACCCCATCTGTTGTGAAATACCTGTAGCTTTTAGAATGATCTCCACTGCAAACATTGCAGGGCTGGGTTTTGCTGGAAGTGGTTCAATCCAATTTGGTTAGAAACATAGGTGATCTCCAAACTGGTTGTTTAAAGATATCCCAAGAAGGCTTTGTCTCTAGTTGTTGCTACACCCTGTTTTTGCAGCCAGGCTGCCATTCTTTGTTGTTTGTTGGTTTTGGTTATTCCTAAAATAACCCTGCTTATGTGTCCGATCCTGGCTGCTTTCCACCTGCTCTGTGGTGGTGGTGAGACCACATCCCTCAGTGGTGCTCAGCACCATCAGAGAGGTCTCTGCTTCTGCAAAGAAAACAAGTGAGCAGGTTTCCATGTGCGTTGTCGGCCTGGTGCTAACCATACTGCATTTTCCACTGTGGTAAAAATTACTCTCTGGGGGAAGGAGAAGTGGCCTCAGGTCTACCTTCAGGATCAGAATCTGATAAAAGTTTCAGATGTCAGTGGCCTGTTGTTGGTAATTAAATTGTAATGACAGATCCATGCTGATACTATCAAGGTGCTTTTGTCCCGGGAACCCTGCATTAAGAGGAGCCGTAACAGCAGTTTTGCTTGTTACCTCTTCCTACTATTACAGTTAAATAGTTCGTGGCCATCAGCTTCCCCAGATAGGAATGTGTACTGTTGCCTGTGTGGGTTTCATGCACAATTGCCAGGAATGTGAATGTATCTAAGTATTTGGATATTCAAGTGTTTGTTAGCCCATGCCTTCCTGGTAGCAGGCCCTGTAGACACAGATCTATTTGTATATTTTTACATCCAGACTTGGAGCCTTTAAAATACTTTGGGAGGGAAAGAAATGTCTACAGAAGGGCTAAAGTTCAAAATGAAGGCACTCGGTCAGAGAAATATCAATATGCAACTGTCAGGAGAACTTACATTCTGAGTCACAAAAAGACTTTTTTGGGGGGGAGGGGGGAAGAGGGGGTTAACTTGTTCCATTATAAATGATTAAAACCACATGAGCAGTGATGGAGATAATAATAGCAGTCACCTTCTTACAGACAACAACTATTGCTTTATTCCCATATTGGTGTTTGTGCCCTGAAAAGAAAAGAAATGAAATGAGATGGTTTTGAATGTTTTTGGTGAGTGAATGCCTTCAAAGAAGTTTTGGAGCCCTTTTCTATCCTGTTCTATAGAGGTCAGCAAGTTTGAGGAATTACAGGCACTAAGTGAAAATGAAAACATCAAGAGGCTTGCTGTCTATCACAAGTATCACTAAATCTTTTTGAACAACCCTGGGCAGTGAATTATGGAAGCATGGAATTGACTTACAGTTTATTTCTAGTAACAGTCAGTTACTATGTCAAATCTAAAACCATTCAGAAAAGCCTATAAAAATACACGACAAACTAACCAGCAACCTCTAGATCTTTTTACATGTGTATGATTTTAAAGAATGTCTCGCTAGCACTTGTGGAAATGAACAGACAGGACGTTTTCACAAGGCTATTTTTTTCCCCCCCTCCTCCTCGCTCGTGTTGTTTGGCATCACAGAAAGCCTCTGGAGTAGCTTTGCTGGAGGAAGACAATATGGTGTGTGGGCTGGGGAACAGCACAGCTCTTGCTCCTACCTCCCTTGGTGATGCTCTTCCCCTCTACCCTGTGTGCTGCTGGTGAATGCTCTCTTAGCAATCCCCCAGACTTTGTTTTTGAGGGGCCTTATGGATACCTGGGAACTTTTTAGCAAAGGCAGAGCATCAGCCATGGCTCACCCCAAGGTAACAGAGAGGAGGAGAGATCCCATGGGAGGGATGCTGGCTCAGTGACGAGCTGACAGACCCGTGTCACCTGCGTGGACCTGCAAGGGCATGCAGCAGCATCTGCCCCAGTGCTGATGAGTCTCGTCCTGCTGCTTGGCAGAGAGGGGAGCATAAGAACGACGTTGTGATACATAGGACAGATGTGAGGTTTTCTCCTGGCTGCTGCACGTGAAAGTTTGAGCACAGGTGCTGTTTCTAAAAGCTGGAGGCGTCAGGTTGGAGTGGTGTAAGTGTTGGGCAGCTCAAAGGTCCAGTGTGCAGAGGGAATTTCAAAACAGCCCTGTTGCGTACGTCCAGTGGTTTGAGTCTCCACTTCTGATTTCCTTCAACAGGGCTCCTGGGAAGTGGCACTTCCCCGAATCTGCTGCCAGATCTGAAATGTTGGTTGGCTGATGTGGTGACTTTTCTGGACAGACCTTTTTTTTTTTTTTTTNTAATGCCGAAAATAGCCCTTTATTTCAGGTGCTTCATCTGAGCTCCTGTCTCTCCTTGGTCTGGGTCACAAATTTTAGGATGGTCGGGACCGTTTGGACTTAATTCTCTCACTCTCAGTGATGGACTCTGGGGATATTTCCACAAAGCCAAAAGAAGTTACATTTATCTAAAAATATGAAGCAATTTAAGGCATTAGATAAGTCACTATCTAGATACTCTCGTACAGGCAGATTGTACCTACAGTTGCATGGAAGAGTATCTGGCTAATTATTTGCAAGGACTACCCTGAAGAGACCAAACAGGGAGCAGGACTTTCAAAGTTAGCTTTCTGATTTCTTTCTGTGTAAGTGGTAAACAGCATTAAATGCTTAAACATTTGCCACTGCAAGAATGAATGCAAAATGCCATGAGTCAGGATAGCCATTTTGCTTTCCTTGTGGCGCTTGTGCTGGGAAAACATCCAAACCCAAGTTTGTCTTGTAAGAAATTATTTCAACATCGGTCCCCTGGCAATTGTATTTTAAAACGAACACAGCCTAATAAACTTTCACTCATGAAACCATCAAAGTTGTGTTTACTAGCAGAACACTTGGGTCAATAAAAATACTCTACACACTGGGGCTTGGGATTTTATTATTTTGCATTTATTGAGAAACAAATTGCAGAATAAAGTGGGGGCATGAATAAAATACTCCTATACAGTCAGAATATCATACAAAATGTAATTAGGCAGCACATTGTTAAAAGTCAGTATCAAAACCTAACAATATGGTGTCACCAATTGTAAGTGTGTAACTGCATAATACATAATTGTCAACTGTTGATAAAAGATCTCATTTTGATAATGCATATTGAGATTGGAAGTCTGCTTGCTAATGAGTGGTCTGAAAAATACTTATGGCTCCAGGATGCTTGACAGCTCTAACTGCAACATTGTACTGCACAGTCAAAGAACAGTGAGTTAGAAGGAATACAAACAAAAAATAAGCCCTTTTTAGGAGCAAAGAAACAGGTCTGTTTATGTTTAAGCAATGTATTAAAATCACAGTTATCCTGCTCAGATATTAGTCTCTTATAATCAACAGATTGATCCACTGTGATTGATTTCTATTAATTTATATTTTATAGGCATAATTTGGCTTTAAAGCTGTTTTTCAGAACTGTTCCTGATAGTCTCAGCTTCATCTCTTTGCAGAGGGTTGAGGACAGGAGCACTCAGGTGACCATCACCTGAGTGTAGGACAAAGTCAGAGCAGCTGCTCTTGCCCACTTCTGCAGGTTCTTAGCGTAACTCAGTTATTCCATCTCTGGGATATTCCCCCCTTCCCAGCTACGCAGAATCATAGAATCATAGAATGGTCAGAGTTGGAAGGGACCTTAAAGATCATCAAGTTCCAACTCCTCTGCCATGGGCAGGGATACCTCCCACTAGACCAGGTTGCTCAAAGCCCCATCCAGCCTGGTCTTAAACACTCCCAGGGATGGGGCATCCACAACTTCTCCGGGCAACCTGTTCCAGTGCCTCACCACCCTCACAGGAAAGAATTTCTTTCTAGTATCTAATCTAAATCTCCACTCTTCCAATTTAAAGCCATTACCTTGTGTCCTGTCACTAGACTTCCTGACAAAGAGTACCTCTCCAGCTCTCCTGTAGCCATCCCTTCAGATACTGGAAGGCTACTTATAAGGTCTCCCGGAGACTTCTGCTGCTTCAGGCTGAACAGCCCCAACTTTCTCAGCCTGTCTTCATAGGAGAGGTGCTCCATCCCTCTGATCATCTTTGTGGACCTCCACTGGACCCGTTTCAACAGTTCCATGTCCTTTCTATGTTGAGGACTCCAGAGCTGGACACAGGACTCCAGGTGGGGTCTCACAAGTGCAGAGTAGAGGGGGAGAATCACCTCCCATGACATGGTCATGCTTCTTTTGATGCAGCCCAGGATACAGTTGGCTTTCTGGGCTACGAGTATGCACTGCTGGCTCATGTTGAGTTTCTCATCTGCGAGTACTCCCAAGTCTTTCTGCTCAGGGCTGCTCTCCAGCCATTCTCTGCCCAGCCTGTATTTATGCCTGGGTTTGCCGTGTCCCAAGTGTAGGACTCTGCACTTGGCTTGGTTGAACTTCATGGGATTTGCACTAGCCCACCCCTCAAGCCTGTCCAGGTCCCTCTGGATGGCATCCCTTCCCTCCAGCAAGTCAACTGTACTGCCGAGCTCGGTGTTGTTGGCAAACTTCTATCCCACTGTCCGTGTCTTTGACAAAGATGTTAAATAGCACTGGTCTTGGTGCCAATCCCTGAGGAACACCACTTGTCACTGGATGCCACTTGGACATTGAGCCATTGACTACAACCCTTCGAGTGTGGCTATCCGGCCAGTTACTTATCCACCAACTGGTCCATCCATCGAATCTGTGACTTTCCAGTTTTGAGACCAGGATGTCATGTGGGAAAGCGCCAACTGTTTTGCCTGAGTCCAGGCAGATGACGTCTGTTGCTCTGCGCTTGTCCACCATGTCTGTAGCAGTATTGTAAAAGGCCACCAAATTTGCCAGGCATGATTTGCCCCTTGGTGACGCCATGTTGGCTGTTTCCAATCACCACATGCTCCGCTTGTGGAAAGCAGGAGCCTGAGACTTCTGGATGCCACATAATGTCCTTCAGGGATGTTCCCTTCTGTGTATGGCATCATCCACACACAGACCTCTCACCTGTTGGCTGCTGGACACAGCTGTGACAGAAGTGTTACATACCTCAGCATTTCATTGTGCTCTCTGCCACAGCTTTATGTGGCTCCTTAAGTTGTGTAAAAAGGCAATATTCAACACAAAAGAGCAAAGCTATATATGTTGCACTAGCAGGTTACACACTTTTATTTCTGATCTGTGCTGCTTTTATTTTCTTGGTGAGAGATTAAGAAGGTATTGTTAAGGTTATTCTGGATACCACAAAAACTCCAGGTAGCATTTTGCAGTGAATTTCAAAATTTTTAAGTAGTGTTGTGCTGGTAAACTCAGATTTGAACTCCCATGGCATATATTCTGTTCCCTCATTATCCCGTGCGTTCAGGAATCTCAGCACAACCCACTGTGACTTGTTTTCTCAGAGGGAGTGATTACATGTAGTGTAGTGGGTTTCTTTGTTTGTGTGTGTGTATGTGTGGGAGTTATATAAAAGCCAGTCTCTGATTTTTTTTCAGAGTATTTGTAGCAGCTGCAAAGGAAATGTCCATGTTGCTCTATGTTTTAGAAATGAGGTTGGGAGTCTGCTGATGCCTCTGGAGACTCTGCTGGCAATGCTGACGTCTTCAGGTGGCACCTTGCAGTGACTGAGCTTGCTGCTGTCCCAGGAAGGAGCAGGTGGTGGACTTTCCTCCCCTTCACTCTGCCCCCTAAGCCCAGAAGGGACAGTGACTGGTTCAGACTTCAAATAGGTAAAACCACTCAGTTTTGCATTACTGTATACTTTCTTCTGCAGACAAAGACTGCATTTATTGCTGTACCTGGGTGCCACAACAACCTGCAATGGGGTGGTGGAAATTTCTTTCCAGGTCATCTTCAGAGCAATGGCTCTAACCAAAAGGCAGGAAAGGCCAAGCTCTGCGCTGGCTGGGGACAGACTGAAACTCCTCTGGTGTCCCTGGGATCAGGGTGGATTTCTGTGTACCACACTGCAATCTGGGGAACTTCACCAAAGTAACAGAAGGTCTGGGCTCTTTCCCCCCTTTCTGCTTCTTCCACGAGCCCCTGCCCATTTCATTAGCAGACCTTTCATGGCAACTTTTGGAGGGAGGAGTTGCCTGCTTTAATTACACGGTTGAAACCATCAGTTATATTGCTTCTAACATTGAGCACTTTTTCTTTTCTTGGACATTAGCCTCATTAGAGCAAACCTTGTTAGAAGGCTGACCTGCATACAGTATCTTGTCTTCTTTGCTTTTCTCAATGCACAATGTATTTATCCTGCAAATGTACCTTTTCTTCTATTTTCTCTTTGGGTTTTTTTGTTAGTTTTGGTTTGGTTTTTTTTTTTTTTATTTTAAAAAAGATTTTTAACCATTAATGAGTTGAAGCAATTGCCACAGAAATATTATGTTCTAAAGTCTGCTCAGAGTCATTGTTGTTTCATTACTACGTTGCAGCAAGTTTCCAAATCCCGTTGCCTACCAGCACCCCGATAAAAGGAAGCGCTGCTCTAAGGAGGTTGAGGGGTTCACTCTAGTTAGTGTGGGTTTGGCACTACATAGTGGGCTGTGGTGCAACTGCTTGGAGTGAGAGGTATGCTGGAGCGTTTGGGAGCATCTTCTAAGTTAGGGGCTCACACTGGGGACCAGAGTCACCAAGGAGCAGCTGCCTGGACACTGCCTTCCCCCTCCCCTCAGCTGCTCTGAGCTTTTGTCTCGGACTTGTAGCTCTGCTCTGCTGCATCGGTGGGATGGCCAGAGACACTGGGGGCTTAATGGGAAGTTGTCAGAAATAATTCTGCTTATTCCTTTTTGTGCTGTCAGAGGGGAAGATGTTAAAATCTCTGTGAAAGCTGGATGTGAACAGGGATGGACAGTGGTCTTCGGACCATTACAACCTACTTCCTCTAATTTTTAAAATTTATATACTTTGTAATGCATTATTAATTTTCTTGTGAGTGATATGACTTTCAAGGCTATCAAGGGACTAATCTATTTTTTACATGGAGTAGAGAAGGATTCTACGTTTGTACAAATAAAATACTCCCTAGAAGCAATACAACTGAAATGATATCTTCAAACATCAGAGCTTTACCTCTCTTCTGAGCAAACATCAATGTCTCTATAGAAAGTTAACACTTTAATTAGACAGAATTTCAAATGACCGTGTATGTATGCATTTTTATCCTTTTTCATGAAGATTACTTTCTTTGTAAAGATCTGAACTAGTATATTCAGGAAGGGATATCCAAATCCTTAGTTTAAAGATATTTGGGAAACACATGTGATTAAACAATCACTGGAATTAGCTGAAATCCAAAAATCGGGTTGCTATGGGTATAGTATATTTGCTTAATTCTAGCTGATTGTTCCTTTCCTGCAAGGAAAATTACGTGTGGTTGCAGAGGTTTAAATATGCTTTTTTCAGCGGAACTACAGGTATAAAGGTTTCATAGGTCTAAGTGTGGAGATAATTTTGGTTTTGGGATGTTAAGCAGTAGTGGATATGCACACATTTGTTTAATACAAAATCTGTTGGAAGTAAATAAGATCCAGGAAATGTTTATTTGGGAGTTGGGTTTTACCTCTAGAATAATGTTAGTGGAAGCTTTAACATACAGAATTAGACTTTTTTGTTAATGTTTGAAAAAATAGTATGAGTTAAAGTAGCCTTACTGAAGAGTCAAGTGCAGGTGAGGCATATGGTGTCATTAAAATGTGCCATTGCAAGAACAGCAGATATCTGTTAATGATACACTTTTCTTGGATGTCCAGTTCACAATTTATCTACTTTTTCGTGGGTGCTATTAGCTAAAAAGCCTAATACCAGTCTGTCTGCTTTGGAGGAAAAACAGTGTCCATTTTTTAATCTCCACTGCCTATTTCTTCTATACACTCTGTGAAATTTCTATTGCTGATCTCAGCTGTGTATTCCTCTGTGCATAAATGCGCGAACCTGGTAGGCACAAGGTGCAGTGGGAGCTCTAGTTTGTGCATCTGACCTACCAGGATGTACCTGTGGCACTGAGATAACACTGAATAACAAAATAAGTCTAATTTGGATAAAACCACGAATGTCCAGTGCTTGTGTTGAGGAAGTAGCTCAGCTACATGATTTCTGCCGTTGCAGTGGATAGAGCAAAGTTTCTCCCCAGCTATTAGGACCTGGCACTGTCTGAACTTTTGTATGTGTTGGAGAAGTAGGCAGGAATCATCATCTGTCTTTTTGTATGTCTGTGAATGTCAGGGGTAACACACTTGAGGAAGGTAGGGCAGTCATGTTTCTTAGGGCTTTCTTCTTGGAGTCTGAACTGTGTTTGGTGCACCTGAGAGGAGGTGATGGAGGATGGTACAGGGACTTGCTGAGCACGTGGTATAAATCAAAGCACTTTCCAGTCCAGCTATAAATCAGATCTGCTGGCACATTCCTCTGTGGAACTACCTCTGCGGGCAGGAGGCTGTCTGGAGCAGATCCTCTGCCCAGCTCATCCCACTCAGGACCAGAATGAGAGAACAGGAATTGCCATGCAGCTCTTTTCAAGGCTGTTTCATGGTGCCAGGACTTGATCTGCTATCCTGTTTGCAGGCTTCCCGCAGCCAGAGCTTCATTATCTAACATTTGGGTGGTTGTTGCCATATCCATGCCAGCTAAACATTATGTGCTTTAAGGGTGGGCTTAAGTTTGGCAGTGTCAGAAGAAGGCTGCTGGTCCATAGTGCCATGTACCAGTATAGTAGAAAATTCCTTTTTATGCTTTGCAGTGTAGCCTAGATCCTCATTGTCTGTGGGTGGTTTGCCAAGCACTCCGCTGTTATAAAATACGCTGGGACAGCTGATTACAGGAGGGTACCTGTAGAACAGGGGGATCTCTGAGTGATAACATCCAAAATCATGTTCTTATCTTCTGGTAGTTCCTGTGTGATGATGCTCAGCCTCAGAAATGGCTTTATGGAGGCATTGTGTTCAGTAATCACTCGGACCTCGAGCAGTCCTGCATAAAAAAGTGTTCTCTGGGGTTCACAAAGCACAGAGGTGGCTTCAAACCACCCCTGCTTCCAGGGACAAACAGTGGAAAGCACTGCTTAGGCCTTAAGCTAGGATAGGTACCGGGGATTTCTCACTCTTTGATTCCCGTTCCTGGCCACATGGAAACCTTTGACCTCCTTTCTAGTTTTTGTGGTGCAGTTTGCCCTGTGCAGGGCACACACGTTGCTTAAAAGCATAGAAAGTTCCAAAAGTTTTGTGGTGAGTCCTACTGTAAATGCCTAAGTGGATCCCTTGGCTAGGTGTGTGTGCAGTACAGTTCTTACAGTTGTTATATGATTCTAAGTTACAGAGCTGGGATGGAAGAGTAGGACCATCCAAAAAGCTCCAATTCTACTGTGGTTCAAAGGAGAAAGCTACCTGTCTGCTGAAAAAGCTAGTTCTGAAAGACAAAAACTCCCACCTTAGAGACTCCTTGACTAGTACCATACTGTGGATGAATTACTCCAGGTTTGCTTGGAGCAGTAGTACACCCCAAGAGCTCACACATTTCACACCCAGCTCTGAAACCGACTTTCTCTGTGGCCCTGGGCTACTCACTTAACTGCCCATTGGTCATTGAACTGCAAAGGGGAGATAACGATTCCTGCTTACCACGAGGAAGGTTGTGGGAGGATAAATTAGCTGTTGGCTTTTAAAGCACTTTAAAGATATACTGCAAAGCATTAAGAGCACTTGTTTTTATGAAGACAGTAATGGTTAAATGATAATTCTGTGCTCTCACTGAATTTGTTAGTTTTAAAGTGTGAGTGTTATGCTTCTACAATATGCTATTAATCCAAACAAATTACTGAGCCTTTGTGTGGTATGTGAGAAAGCCTATGAATTTACCTTTCTGTAGCTGTAAATGCAGTGGAAAGGATTTGAACTTCCCTTCTCACCTCAAAGCCTCTGGCAAACTGGTCACTGACATAATAAATATTCAGCATTTAATAATGCTTCACTTTTCCTCTTTAAACCATTAGTTGTTTCCTGCTTGACTAAGAAGAACTTCAAATTCAATTCATTAACATTTCTTTAAATAGCCCTCTTAACAATGCCGGTTTGGTTTCCCTGTTATGTTCTGTCACTAATAGCGGTTTTTACTTCTAACCTGTTATTAATTAGAAATAAAGACTGGATCTCTTCATTTCTGAATTAGTTTTAGTGCCTCTTTCCTCAGATGCCAAAGAGGGCCTTTTTTAAGCCTAGCGTGTCGTGTTGTATAATGGTTCCTGGGGTAAATAATTTAGCTGGTCAGAGAAAGTGCACTTCTCTCTGCCGTGAGTGGTCAGCCTGGCGGCGGGCAGCCAGGCATGCCAAATCCGAGGCAAAGAGGAGCACAGCTGCATGAAACTTTCATTAGGGCTGGGGAGGTAAGAGGCCGCTTCTCGGCGGTGCTTTTGGCTTGACCCCCAGGGCTGCCCGTGACCCCCGGGGCGGGAAGGACCCTCAGTGGCTGGCGGGGCACCGCTTTGCAGCGGCTTAATGCCGTCTTTGCCGTGAAGGACAAATGAACAGGCACAGATCATCTCAGCCACCCTAATCTTTTCTTTCCCTACTTCAAAGCCTTCTGTGTTGCATCTTGGTCTGTAATTACCCTTGAGGTATTTCAGACTCGAAGCGACACCAGGAAAATTGCACTTCCCGATAATGGGAGTCCACAGTTGTGTTTAATCAATTATGTAGTTGGTCATGAGACTGGCTTTTTAGTTATAAGAATTTTAAGGCCAACCCCTTATGCCCTGGCTCAGGAGAGTGACAATACTGAATTAAAGAAACACTGTCCGTTTGAGGTAGCTTAATCTAGGCTTTACCTGCTTAATTAAAAACATGCTGCCAATACCCACTTACTCCCCCATGCTCTAAACAGCAGGTTGAATGCCATGCTGTAAATTCCTAAGCAAAACTGCTTAAGTTAGGTGGAGCTGCAACACTAATTTTTACGGATATAAACAGATCTGCACAGCAGCAGCGTCTCCAGATTTGTTGGAGCTGGTGGCAGTGCTGTAGTGCTGGACTCGGAGGTCTATGGATGCTTGAGAGGAAACACGAGCCGAGCTGGGAATTGCAAACACACAGCCTTGCTAACTCACTTTGAAAGATACATGACAGCCAAAAGCTTTGCTCCTCAGAAGTAATGGAGTTGGCCGGGGTGCACGCAGGTGCCGGGGGTAAGGGAATTCCAGTGGAATAAATTTGGGTGATGCTAACTCACCAGATGCTCTGAGATGTGTAGTGGCTGGCAGTGGGAAGGTCTTGTTTTGGGAAGTTGGTAATGGTGCTTCAGGCCAGCCAAGGTTTAAGTGATGGCATACACCCGTTCTTACAGATCCAATGTGGCGGGTTGTGATGATAAGCTGACAGCATGGCTGTGCTGGGAAGGAGAGGAGTGTTCAGAGAGAGGGAACCTGTCAACAGGGCTGATGAAACTTGTCCTGTCTCATGTGTTGAGCCCACAGAAGCTACGTGACTGGGCTGGCTTTCCCTGTACCTAGACTGACTCCTCTTTGCTGCCCAATTTCTGCAGCTTCACTCCATCCTGACAGAGGGAAAAGACCCCCTTCCTTCCCTCTGCGCCTCTTGGTGGCCATGTGCAGGCAGGAAGGAGGAATGACATGGAGGGGTGCATGGGGACCAGGCTGTGTCCACTCTGGTTAGGAGCAGACTTCACAGCATTCTTAAGGATTTGCAGTGAGGCTGGGCACTTGCTGGTGTGTTTGAGGCTTTGGGAAAACCTCTGTAAGGCTGAGGATGTTGCCAGATGTTTGTCCTTGGACCTTGTCGGCTGAGTGTAGGTTGGATGACCACTGAATTATCCAAATGACTGCTGTTGAAAGAGTGTCTGGGTGTCCCTCTGCCTCCTCCACCTTCTGGCCTGCTCTTCACTGGATTCTTGTCTATTCAATTTCTCTTTCCTACCCGAATCTCCATCTGCTTTTCAGCAGTGGTTAGCAAGCCATTTTGTGCACTCTGCTTGCCTGCTTCTTCTCTTCAGAAAATCTTATGAAATCTCAGTCACTGATGGTTCTCATCAAATATGAGGTACAAGTTTGATGCTCTTCCAGATCTGGTTCACTTGAGGGAGAGGGGAACTTTCAAAATTCAAAACATCTTATAAATTCATACATTTGTAACCTCTGTGCCTGCCAGCTCTTTGCCTGTGATGCCAGTTTGTTGCAGAAATATTATTGTCTCTGAATTTAAGATGTCCAGGAGAGTTGATGATATGTGAGGAGGTATTGATTGATGCATACATTTATACCTCTTTTACAAATTATTCTTTCTCAGACAGCATTATAGATAACTGTCCCAGGAGAAGGCAGCTTTGAATATCTGATGTACTGATATGGTTACAAGTGGAATGTCTGTCTGTAGTATGAAAGGTAGGCTATTCCTTAGGCCTTTTCTCTCTTCTCTAATTTTAGATTAGTGGCACTGTGCAGGAGGAGTTGTTGTTGCTAGTCATACAAAGCCAGTGGGCTGTCTTGTTGGGAATCACTCGTTGCCCTAACCCAGTTTCAGTTATTCTATTAATATACCACCGGAGTCTGACTGGAGTACAAAGTCCTCTGTGGACAGGCCAGTAGCAATGTCTCTCTCCTGGAGCAATTACAGGAGAAGTTTTACAAAGATGATAATTCAGATAGAAGTGATTGGAGAGGCACAACAGAGAAAAGAAGGACCGTTGGGGAAAGTCAGGTTAGAGCTCAAAACTGTGTCCCCTGAGCTAATGGGGGTTCAGTGGAGGATGTGACTGTGTTATGAAAAAATGTACCTTGCAACACAGTCCCAGACTGTTATTGGGAAAAAAAAAAAACAACAACAAAAAAAGCTCTTATGGTAGCAAAATGGAACTTCTGAATCTCTTCTCACTTCTTCACATGTGGGCAGTGGAAAGCCCTCTCCTGAGCCCTCTCCTGAGCCAAGTGTTGATGTTAGCCCTGATGCAGTTGCAACTGTTTCTGCACTCAGGGTGCTTGCTGCCGCAGCATGCCCTGGATCTGGCCGTGGGGTTAGCCAGTGTAAGCATGGTCGTTTTATCCCAGATTCGTTCCCTGATCATGTTCACCATGTCGTTGTGTGCATGCTTCTGCTGGCTTAATGTGCTCGTGGAGCTCTGGTGTGTGTTGCTTCATTGCTGATTAGGCAGATGGGCTGATACGAGACCAGTCCCTGGAGTGCTGCTTCCATACCAGCGATTTAGCTGTGTAACTCTCTGTAACGAAGCTTATTGAGGATGGCAGCTTGGGCTGTCCTGTGGAATTCAAGATATGTTATTTTTGTTCTGAGGACATTTTTAAAGGATTTTAATTATGTGCATGGTTAATAAATGTCATGCTATCCATCTTCAGTCATGCATACACATGTGGTGTGCTGCTCAGGTACCCAGTGGCCCGTAGTGAGGATGATGTGCAGCCATATTTGTGACATATAATTTCCTGGCTTGCTTTTGGGGCAAGCACAGGAAGAGTCTATTCCCAGTACCCATAATGGTCCCCATATGACAGACCAATGCACAGAGTATGTGATTCTTTAACGTATCTAGAGCTGAGGATGGAAGTGGCTGCTACCCTCTCTGCAGTCAATTATACCATCTTAATTTGCTCTGACATAGAATTACTTTCCCCCCATCTTATTTCCTCATACGAAGTGGAGATAGAGATTGTTAACTGGAGAAAATTAAGGTGTCAGGAGGTAGGTTTTAGACCTGAAAGATGAGCAAACAGGCATCATTCTGTTTTCTCACATTTTGCAAGGCTATTTGTTGAACAAGCCGTTTCCCACTTATTTCAAATCTTGTGGTGGTGATTCCTGAGGAGGTTCAATGTGTTGAGGCGAGTGTGTAACGTCCTCGTGGTTCACATCAGATACGTTCAGATTGTCATGGAAAATTCCAGCTCCAGCAGCACAGGTGAATCAGCGTCACAGAACTGTCACTGCTTGCTTTTGGGATCATAATTCTTTCTCCATTTAGGAAAAAACCCTTTCCAAGGCACCCTTCTTAAGGAACCTTGGAGAGTCCTCAGTTTTGGCTTCAAGACAGTGGGGCATCAGCTCAGAACTTCCTATCATGTACAGAAGAGAGGTGTGATAATACAAATTTCTCCCACAAAATTTGTATTCTTTCTTTACTTTCTGGGAGTTTTGTTTGTGGGTTTTTTTTTTAATTTTTTATTTTTTATTTTTTTTATTGACCACTGTCTATGACCATATGGCTTCTCTGCTGTTTGCCTCTGTGTCTTCTATCCTCCTGCTCTGAACTTATTATAATGTTCCTGAGATTGTTTAATATCAGGTCTGGTCTTGCCTAACAGCATAAAATCTCTTGTGTATTTGCATTTTTTAGTTTAATCATTATCTTAATAATTTTGGGCAGTAGCCACATAATATTTTTCTGTCTCATCTTTAAAGCAACAGTTCATGCTTCCCCCTACCATACCCCTACTGTTACGCTTGCTTTAAACCTGTAGGTGAGCAGTGGTTTTGAAAGAGGAGATGGCAGTAAACCTGTCTGTAAGACATGTTTCAGAAGCTCCTGTTACTTCAGTCATCTCTTGAACAAGCCTTCAGCATTGATATTTATTAGTTAAAAAGAGCTATCAGAATCTAGGTAAGGACACCTGGAAGTGTAACTCTTATGGAGGGATGATCTGGCATTAAACAAATTCTGAAGATTGAAATAATCCAGGGAAGCCTTGAATTAGCAGGAAAGCCCTCCATCTTTTGCACTCTGGCTACAGCAGACTCATTACTATTTTTTTTTTTTTTAAACCCAGAGAGGAAGTGCCCCATTACTGGAAACACCTTCTTTTTTTCAAATCCAGCTTGATTTATCTGGTCTTGGGGCTAAATTCAGTCCTGATGCAACTGCCATTAATTTGGGTGTAGTTACACCAAGTGTACCTGTGCTAGGTTTGTTCCTGAATGTCAGACTCACTGTTAGCATCTTGGGATTACCTCATGATCTGCTTTGTAATCCTTTTACAAACATATTTTCTTTTCAGATCATGACAAACCTAATTAGTGGTGTTTTCAGTAAATATGAATACCTATATTGAAAGTCCTTTTTCAAATACAGATTTGCCACGACCTAATATTAATTTGACCTTCCATAGCATCTCTCAGGAAAGTATTTTCCTCACATTGATTAATCAAACTTCATAGCATTTACTGTGTAAGTGAAAATTTGTTATCCCCAGTTTAGAAACAAGCAGGCTGAGGGTCAGAATGTTCTTTCAAAATCACTGGAAGATTTAAAAATGTACCTAAACTGTCCTAGCTTTTAGACTTCTGCCGTATTTTCAAGACATCTGCCTTGGCACAGGTATTATCCAGATGCTTTCTGTATTGATGTTCCTGTTCTCCACTAGTACATCTCCACCATCTTTTCCTTCTTCATCTTCCCTTAGTCTTCAGTCTTAAATGTTCCAAAGCATTTTCCTTTACTGTCCTGCCAAAGTCTGAGAAAGGGAGAAAATTGTAGACCCTGCCCCAGCTGGGTCCTTAGCTGTTGGGAAAGTGTGAGTACTCTGGAATCTAAGGAAACACCTCATTATATCTAAAATGGCTAATAGAGGTATTGCTCAGAAGGTCCTTCTTCCAGCAAAGGAAGTGACTGCCTCTACCTGGTTTTGCTCAGGTAAAAATTTACATGCCTTTTCTTTGGAAACACCTTTAAAAATGCAATTATATGATTGTCTGTGGTGACATTTTCAGTGCTTTACAGTAATTTATATTTTTACCCCAGTTGACATGAGATATGAGCTGTAAAAGCTCAAAGCAACGCTAGCAGTTGCCTCCATTGCATTTGTAGGTACACAGGGTACACAAACCTGTGAAACGCCTACTGCCTCTCAGCTGGCTGTGGCACGCTGCAAGTCATAAACTTGCCTCTTCTTGTCCCATGATGCCAAAGTCATGCAATGCTGAAATTCTCAACACCAATGCCAAACCTGTTGCATCTTATCCTCTATTATTACCTCACACTGAAATCTGTTGTGATAGCCACCAACTGCAATGAACCTCTCTCGTCCTTTTTAGGTATTACTCACTGTTTTCAGTGGTAAGTTCTTATTTAGAGAGAGATCTGGTATCAGTTATTTAGCTAAAAGATGCTGGGTAGAATTACATACCAGACAAGCTAGGCTGACTTGTCACAGTCTTTTAGGATTACCTTTTTTTTTTTTTTT
>VXBW01007086.1:242337-259484 GCA_013400375.1 Thinocorus orbignyianus
TTTTTTCCCCTTAGAGAAAATGATTCATAATCATAAATGAATACTTGGAAAATGTCACCTCAAGGTACTACAGATGAGGCCTCCTAGGCTTATGAAGATATAGAGGAGTTAGCTAATGTGACATTTTTTTCTTCACTCATTTGTTTTCTCTTTGTGCAACAAGGGCTTCTGCTTCACTTAAATGAGAGAAGAGCATTTTAACCAGCTACGTGGAGAAAGTGGAAATGTTCGGTTTTATGTAGATATTCCATCTCTGGGTTTTGTATGCGTGCCATGATAATCTACAATCAAAACAAAATTATACTTTGCTTCTTTTATGTATTTGAGAGGGTTTTTCCACACCTACCCCCTTCTTTAAACTAAACAAGCCTCTTGTTGAGATCATATGGCTGTGTGGATTATTAACTTGCTTTAAAATTCTTCCTATTCTGTAACACAATTCTGATTCCTTGTCTTGCTGTTTTGCCACTGGAAACTCTCTTCAGTGAAATACACTGAATTAAGAATAGTTTTGTTTTGTTTTGTTTTTCATTTGGTTTTATTTGTGTGTGCTGACAGTAATTGTTTTCTAAGGGGTTTGGTTCAAAGGCTGTATAAATCAACTGAGTTTGTATTACAAATCACGGAAAACAGGACTGGAAGGGATATCAAGAGATCAAGTGATCCAAACAAGACCTACTGTATCTATTTAGTTTCTGACAGCTTCTCTAATCTGCTCTTGAAGTTCTCCAGTCACTATTTTTACTCTTAAAAGAATTTCCTAGCACCCAACTGATTTTCCCTTTATTTCCATTATATCTGCTATGGAGAGAGAGAACAAAGAGTTCTCTTCCTCTTGAAAGGAGTCTTCTGTACACTTGAGAGACTCTTTCCCTTCCTCGCTCAGATTTTCTTCTTGAGGATCAACATCCACATTTTTTCAGGTGTCCCACATGGTTTATGTTTCTCCCATGTGGATGTCTGTCTTCGACTCCTGGCACCCCAAAAGTGGATGCAGAAGTCTACCTGATGCCTACCATTGCTGATCGTAGAGAGATGGTGCCAGGGAGAAGACATACAAAGGACCAGATGTCTTGGACATGACCCGTCCAACCTTTGTTCAGCAGACAGCCAGCACAGCATAGATGGCTTGAGGCTTTTCTTCTTAAACTATTCATAGCTGCTGCTTCAGATTAAGACTTCTCTAAATTATGCCTGAAGCAATCATTCATGTTAAAATATTCCAGAAGCCAAAGATGCCTGTGTGTGGGAAACTTAACCACGTGCTTTATAGTACTGGCCAAGGGAGATGGTATAGGACTTCTGACACCTGGGAATTAGTCTACTGATTAGATCTTTCACTGGTAAGGCATAAAATTCTCCCCCCACAATGTATTTTCTGTAACTTAGTTGCTGATAGCTTGCAAATATCTTAGTGCTATTCCTTAAGCACTTCTGAGGGAATGTTCATCACCTGTTTTTCTTCAAATGACTTCAGAAAGACCAAAGGGGAGCTGACATGACAAATCATAGGGTGAAACAGATTATTAGAAGCAAGGAGACATCCTTCAAAATGCTGAAGTTGTGTGTTCAAGAAAGAAAAGGGAGGACAAGGCTCACAAATCTTTAGGAGCCCTTTGAAGGAGTCCCCAGGCAAATGAACAAAGAGATCTGGGCGATATGGTCCTCAGGGAATTCACAAAGGCATTTGGAAAAGGTCTTCACCCAAGGGTCTTACAGGAAATAACTTCCATAAGTTTCTCACATGGGTAAATAATTGTTTAAAAGAGGGGAAACAACGGAGAGGAACAGAGAGGTCATTTCCAAAGCAAAGCCTTGCAGAGGCCTGTGCTGCAACCTGTATTGTTTAGTATTTTCATAAACGTTCTAAAAATACAAGGTGAGCAATAAAATGACAGATTTGGAGACGATGCCAACTTATTCAAGATAATAAAGACAAGGGTTGACTGCAAAGAACCGATCAACTGCCTTTTCGTGCTGTGCCCCAAGCAATAGAGCAGGAGATGAAATTCAGTGTGGATATAGGATAGGAAGAGATGTGGGGTGGAAATCCCAGCATTGCATTGGTGATGATGGACATAGAATTGCATGCTATCACTTGGGAAAAATGATGTGGTTATAGCAATGTGCTTTGAAAGTGTCATCTCAGTGCTTAGTAGTTGTCAAAAAAAAGTAGACTTACTGTTAGGAGCTATTAGTAAAGTAACTCCAAACAAAAGGGGGGACACTCAGTCTTCAGCACTTTAGACAAGTATGCTTTGCCCACATCTTGCAGTTCCAACCCTTCAGACACAGCAGGAGTAGAAAAGGCATGGAAAATGAGTGATTAGAGTCAGAGAATGGCTTTGTATGAAGAATCATAAAACAGTCTAGAATTCTTTAGCCTGGAAAAGAGATGAGGGGATATGACAAGGGGTTGTAAAATGATAGCATTGAGATAAAGAGCAGGGAATGATGGTTCATTGTTTCTTCTAACACAAAGCAGAGGAACATCAAATTAAATTACCGAGTAAGACTTCAGAGCGAAGAGAAAGTGCTGCTGCTTCATGGCACGTGTAGCATACACAAGGAACTCCTTTCTGCTGGATGTTGTGGATACTGAAACTTTTCAGATGTTTAAAAAGTGGTTGCTCAGATTTATGGGAGAAAAAATTTATCAAGGGCCGTTATATGCAAAGACACTCTCTGGCTTGGAAAATCTGTGTGCTGCGAATTGCTAGAGGCTAGGAGAGCGTTCAAGGAAGTATTGTATGGGCTGGTTCTGTTCTCCTCCTCTTCCCTGGGTATCTGCTCTTTGTGACGGCTGAAGACGAGTCACTGAACTTGCCTTTGGTCTGATATGATGCTGCTGCCCTTATGTCACTCTTACAGATGTTGAGCCAATGCAGCCCTTACTAGTTTTAATGGATTGTTTTCAGTGGTCAAAGCAAATTGTCCATTACTCCTAAAGAAGTCCAGCCAGGATAATGAGATCAGGAAATTCAGGACTGTAGCAATATAACCTAGAAGTAAAAGAATAAAATAATGCTGAAAAAGACTCAGTCCCCTTTAAAGGAGTGGTTGGAGGGGAAAAAATATGCACCTAAACAGTCATATATCAGAGCAGCATGTAAAATGTCCAGCTGAGGAGTGTTATTAATGAAGTGGTGAACTTTAAGTCCATGCATAACATGCCTCCAGTAGGAAGGTTCTTATTTCCAATGCCTGGAGTAATGTAGCAAAATCCGAGCCGTATCTTTAATGAAAAAGGTAGGCTATCAATCAACACGGAGATGACACAAGCATTTCATACAAAAACAAAAACCGACCCCCCTTCCTCTCCCCCCTCCAAAATCAAGGCCACTGCAATGATTCCCAAGGCTGCCTGTCCTCGCCAGGCAGGCAAAGAGTCGTGAATCTGCATGTGACTGTTAAAGGCAGAGCTGCTACTAAGTAGGTGGTAGTTATTTTTAGCAACTAGTTTAAATTGTTCCGATATTGAATCTGCACCGTGCAGGGGTAACATCTTTAAAATGCAATTCTATGGTAGGTGGCAACAATCAAGCTGAATTACTGACATTGTAAGGAAATGAAAAGTCAAACTGCTGACCATGTGTATTTTATGGTATTTAATTAAAAGTAGATAACATAGTGTGAATGAACCACAAATCAGATAAAAATGGCAGTATATTCTCATATTTAACACATATTTGACTTGTGGTTGCTTGACAATTTACCAGAGCAGGTCTATGATGGTCTCCAAATATAAAATCAGGAGTGTAATTAAAAATACTGCAGGGAAGAAGCAATATTCAGTTCAACCCTGAACTACGTTAATCACAACCACAGCTGTATCACTTCCATTCCTTTTAACAAGAACCTAATTTCTTTTTTTTTTTTCCTTTTTTCTTCTTTCTTCTTTTTTTTTCTCTCTCATTTTTTTTTTTTATTTTTTTTTTTTAATTTTTTAGTAAAAGAGGAAAAAAATGTCCAGGCTTTTGCTAAATCAGAGTGTCAGCTTTAAAAAGTTTTATGTGCAGCACATGGGGCGGGGAAGAAGGAGAGGGTGTCAGAGGCAGAGCACAGGACTGCCAGCTCATTGGGAGCTATGGGGCAGCTGCCTCAGCTTGGGGCTCTGCTGTGGCCAAGGCCGTGCACCAGGGCTGCGACTTCTCTTCTGCTTTTGGCACAGGCTTGTGCTGTGACCTTAAGAGATTCATTTTTTGCAGCCTGTGCCACAGCTCCTTTCCTCGTAAAGCAGAGTGATCCTTGCTCTCTCTCCTTATTGCTCTGTTTGGCTAATAACCAGGAGTGTGGAGCTCTGAGCTCTGCTGGGCGCTTCTGCAGTGAGTCCACTGTTGCGGGAGCATCTTGCTCTGCTCTTCTCTCATGCTCACCTATACACACCTGCTGTCTGCTTCCTGCTACCAGGCTACAAGAAGTAAGGAAACACAAGTTCGACTTGGGTTCCCACCAGCTTTTCTTTTGTCCATTCTCCCATTCAAAGTATTGCAGCCCAAATTTGTGAGGCTTTTCTGGGCACACACAGTGTTACCGGTGCTGCCCTGTCCCATGGGGAGGTAGCTCTCGCAGCCAAAGTGGTGGTGCTGTGTCTTTTCACTAGAATTTAGATAAAAAGTCTCAAGTTCTTCTTGTAACTCCAGCTGAAGAGACACCTTAGAGAATGACTGTTTAGTCTTTTCTTGTTTGATGCCTGTCAGCACAGCTTTCAGTCAAAATAAATAACGTTAGGCTCTCTATTCAAAGGGAGAGGAGAGAAAAAAGAATTCAGGCTTCCCATGCTCACCTTTAGGATCCTCACAGGCAGTGCCTGCTAACTTCTCAGCTCAGTCCCTGCTCCCCTGACTCCCTCCCACTACAAAATGCTGTTTTCTTACTGATTGAAGCCCTGGCTGATTTTTCCCACCCATCTGTATTGCCTTCTTGTTTTCACTACAGTATGCAAATGGTTGCAGTGTGACCGACTGTGGAGGAAGGGAAAAAACACCTCTGCAGGTCAGCGTGAGGAGTTTTCCCAGGTGAGTCTGTGTCCTGTAAATCCTTGGGAACCAGAGGGTGAGAAGTAGGCAAAATTAATTTATCCACATTCAATTTGAAAAATACAATGTTTTGTTACTTCTTGAAACTGCACGGTTGAGTTTTGCATTTGTTTTCAGTGTATCGTTGTACTACTGGAGCTCCCAATGGCATCCAGGGATTTGTGCACAAAGAAACTGCATTTGGGACAAGGACTAAATAACTTCTTCTCATGAAAGGATTTCCATGTTACAATTCCTATTTCCTCCTCTCTTTGGTAGGTTACAGCTGATTAGGAGAGCATAGGATTTAGGTTCTGGCAGTAGAATCCTATCGTCTAAATCTCACTGCTATTATTTTTACTATGGGAAACATTAGTTGACATGCAATTGCAGTAATACACACTAGTCTCCACAGACATTATTTATTCATTTGGAAAAGGCTGTTGTCTCCTTCAGTTTTGTGTGGAGTTTCAGAATTTCAGAGACTCTTTTGGTGAAATTTTCCTGCACTGTACCAGTATAATTCAATATTTCTTATCCCTCTATTGCAAAGCTAATTGTAGCACCGTTTGTTAACTCAGGAATTGGACTGTTTCTTATCTCTTTTTAAAATCAGACTTTTAGCTTATTCTTGACTTCACTGTCTTGTAGCCTGAGTGAGTGTAATGCAACACAATGGACTTGCAGGTAATCGATAAAAGCTTTGGAGGTCAGAGACAGCATTTGACAAACTTACACTCATGATTAAATATTCTGCTGAAGGAAATAGTGAGACGTTTTTTAAAAGGTAAACTCAGAGTTGCCCTGATGACCCTGAGGTTAGTATTCTGTGCTGCCATGTAGAGGAGCTGGCTCTGGAGTCCTGTTTTGGGCCAACGGAGTCACTGCTTGTTCCACAGACTGCCTGCAGCCTGCTCCCATTGCAGTCAATGGGATGCTCCTTTTCACTTCAGTGGAGCTAAGATCTCACTCAGTTTTAGGGATGTAACCAAACTACCTGGGTTAGCAGCCTTGACATCCCTTATCTACTTGGTGGAGAAATTATTAAAGAAAATCTCTAGGGATGTTTTTAAGAAATACCTGGGTGCAAGTTGCATTGCAACAGGTTGCTCTGCTGCAGCTGTATATATTTGACAGACAGGATTGACTTTAGACTTCATCATCAAAATGTTCCCACCAAACAATAACAGTTAGAGCAATTTGGTCTGTACCTGAAGCAGAACTTCTGGTGCTGTTTTTCTGAGAGGAAACTGGTTAACGTACACTAAGTGGTGCACACCAAAACTGCCTTATACCATCAGTAAAGAAAATTGGGGGATTTGCTTCAGAGTTGCATGACTGCTCTGAAAAAAAAAAAGCTAAGTGTCAGTACCCCTTCTGACACTGTGTAGGCGCACAGGTATGGTATCATAAAATCTAGGCGTCCTTGTGTGGATGGTGCTACACCTGCTCTGGTACTGCTGCTGGTTTGCATGCTGCCGTTTGGTGAGAAGCTGGGAGATGCTTTTCTATGTTGATAGCTTAACTGAAAAGCTGTAAATTCAGTGCATTTTAGCTTTAATTCTGTGAATGAGTAGTGCAACCATAAGGACACAGGCACTGCTGGAAGGGCAACAGGTGACTAATTAAGAAGGTACTAGAGTGATATCTGAGTATTTGATAAAGGTAACAAGCACCTCCAGGACTAATCATCGTCTCATTGTCACTGTTGTCTGGCTGTGGACAACTCATGGCTAGGAATGATGATAGTCTATCTGTGGGAATTTCTATTTATACTACCCAGACTCCCATAAGTGAAAATCCTTTTCAGAGTAGTTTGATCTCTGTGGCATCCGACACCCTCAAAGGTTCAAAGGCAAGGACAGAAGAGCTAGAAATAAGGTTGTCTCCAGACAACCCAGTAAATTACTGGGGCAGAATGAGGTTGCTCGAGTTGGAGGCTGATCAGGATGTGGTGGGGACGCATGGTGTGGTAGCAATAGTAGAAAGCAGCAGCAGGAGATGACGTTGGCAAAAGCTTCCTGTTCCAGAAGTTAACTATGAATTTTCTGAAGTTAGTTGTAGGCACTTTTGGGAAGTGATATTTGGCTGACAGCAAAATGAGTATATTTGTGGCATGGCATCCCAGTATGCCACCAAGCAGCTTGTCTCGGAGGAAGTAAAATGTGAGAGAAGTACATAATTTTGCACTGAAAACATTTCAAAAGGACACGAGCCAACAGAGTCATAAAACTTCTCTCTCCAGATGTTCTCCCCAGAGCCATTAAAATAGGTGGTCTTAATATTTACTTTTTGATCTTCAGTATGCTACCTTCCCAAAATCTAGCAACAAGCCACATGATTAAATGTGTGCACAGACGAGTCTTCATGCTGGGCCAGCAGAATTGGGGGGCATCTTGTTTAGTTTGCCACTCCATTTCCCTCCAACAAAACTTAGCAGGCTACCTGCTGTACCTTGTTTGCAATCTGCATGCAGTAGAAGGCTTCAAAGCTCTTAAGGAAATGCATTTCAAATGTTCTTCCTGTTATAAAGCATGCAGCCAGCAGAGTCATCCAAGCATGTCAGAGAAATCCGTAAAAACGACGATAGTCTTGTGTAAATCAAAAAGTGAGGGTTGAATCCTGAGAGTTTTGCAACTACAGAAAAGTGTCACATCCAACAGAATGCAATATATAATGAGTATATACTGCACCAGCTACAAGAGCATGACGAATGGCCTTGCAAGCACAACACAGGCTTCATTTATACTGTTTCCTTTCTGTGGCAGGATGGTAACTCCGTAAAGTCTCCAATTTTTTGTTGCTCTATTGTGCGGCCTCCGCTGAGAGGAGAAACAGTCAAGTGTGTTATATTCATGTTCTCTCAGGTATAATATACAAGATCCATAATAATTCAATAATGTGAGAACTCAGCCCCAGTGTTTGTTGGAAAGGATTTACTTGGCTTTCATTGGGATAATTACAACCAACCGTAATAAGCACGGGTATAAACTCTCGATCTTTGCTCTGCTTTCAGAGCTTCAGACTGCAGGTTACACACAAGACGAGGACAATTACAGCTTGGTTCCGAGTCTGGAGACTACAAAAAAGGTGTAGGGTGATGACTCCATTTTGTAGATCATAGTTTGACACTTTTTATTCTCCACAGCTTATAATTGCTCTGAAAGTTTTACTCGCACAGATGTTTTTCTGGATTCCAGGGCAGGGCAAGCACATTTTGCAGCTTACCTTGTAAATTCCGTCTTAAACTACTATGTCCTGATGAGAGCTCATGGCACCTTCCCGCTGACCTACACGCTGCTTGGATAAATAGCCCAAAGGAGTGAACATATGCCAAGTTTCTGACCTTTGTGCTAGACACCAGGCAGTCAATAGGCGCATTGGGAAATAAGTGATATGAGAAAGTAAAATTTTCTGGCAAAAATGGACTCTCCCCTGGGGGTGGGAGTTACCTGGGTTTCAGGCATCTCAATTATTTCATGGACAGGCCCTGGTATGGCTTTTCCTGAACACCATAACTGCATATGGGCTGCAGCTCTGGGAGGACAGCAGGCTCTTCTCTGTGCAGTGTCCTCTCAGCTGCTTTTGCTCCCTAAAATGCTGCCGGAGCGGTCAGTTTTTGAGAGCAACAATGTTCAGAAATTCCAGTATCTATGACTGCCTTCTCGCAGCCTCTTCCTTCCCTGAGTTGGCTGGGATATGGTATCCTCTGTTTTCCCTGACACTGCAAACAGGTTGAAATGATAGATGAAAGGGGAGCAGGACGGAGCTGTGAGTTAGTGCATTAGCCTTTCACTGTTGGAGTCCTGGGTTCAGAGTCTTCCTTTGAACAAATGTGAAAATGGATTTAATAGTTTCTTTCTAAATCCTTAGTGGACATTTGGCAATGTTGTAGAACGCTGCGCGATTTGGAAAAGAAAAGCCTAAGACTGGAACAGGAGATCTGTCGCTGACTGGAGCTAAGGTAGAAGGCAGAGAGGCATGGAGAAACATGCACAACACCTTAATCTAGGTATTTCTAATAAGCCCACGCTTGTTATACTCAAAGTGCACCCACTAATTAAGAAATAATAGGAAAAAAAAGATAGTTGAAAAGCCTGACTAGTTTTTCTGTGGAAAATGCATTAGACAATTGGAAAGTACACATAGTCCTATTATTCAAGTTAATTTACACTCACCCTCCTAGTCCACCACAAAAATTTATGAACCTGGAGAAGCTATAAGTCCCTTAACCAAGTAAACAAATTGTAACTCAGTCTTGTGTTCTTCCAGAGACCCACCACCTAAGGGTTTGGGTGGTTTTTTTGGTTTTTGTTTTTTTTTTTTTTAAAGGTTGAAGAAATGATTCAGTATAGAAGTGCTATGTCTCTTTTCTCAGGGGCAAACAATTCACATTACTGGAATTAGACTATTAGAATAGACTTCAAATGCACAGTGAACCTCAGCAAATAAAATCCACCAGCCTTCAGCTATGACTTGTCTTTGCACGTATGAGGAGTCTCCGTGGAGAAGGTAGCACTGGGCTGCTGTGCTCTTTGCAAGTGGCTCAGCCTTTTCTGAGCAGCAGCACGGTTCCCTCCCCCAGGCCTGATAAATTCAGAGCCACAACAGCCAGAAGATTAAGCAAGTGTAACTAAAACTATTCTTATGTCAGGCCCCTATTTTAATCTCCTCCAAACAATCTGGAGTGTACTCGTTAGGCCGTACAACATATCATCTCCTTCTGAACGTGTGAGGCACTTAAGGAAAGAAAGTTTTTCGCACTGTATACTAGACGACCTTGATGTGATAGACTGCAGGGTTTTGTGACACTGCACACTCAGTGCTATTCAACACTTTGCCTGAAAGGGAGGAAGGAATGGATTTATTGACTTGTGACTTTGACTCAGGCCTGTGTATCAGGACTGTTATTATGTGGAATGATTAGGCTGCAGTGTCAGGGACAAGTTAAACTAGAACAACAAAGGACCTCCTTAACCTTTACCTGGACACAAGGCCATTCATAATGACTTACATGGTTTGGAAAACTAAGTATATCTCGCAGCACTCAATACTTCTGCAGCTACAGCAAATGAACAGAAATGGAAAAGATGGATTGCTGAAGGAGATGAAATGTAATTCAATTCTGCATAGTCCTGTTTAGAATACCGAGTTCAGGTCCATGTCAAAACATGGCAAAGGTATCATCATTTTCTTCGGAGTAAAGCAGGAATTTTAAAACTGGGTACAATAGATATCCAACTGGGAAACTTCATTTTTTTCAGGTGGTATAACAAATAATGCTCTCCCTGGAGAAGCTTTCCTCTTAGGAAGTGTGCATGAAACCATTATTAATGCTAATAATAGCCAGGTGCTAAACATGACAAGAAAGTCCTCATACAGCAACGGGAGGCACTCCCACAAAGCTGTTGGTGATTATGGTGACAATACTCACATATCCCTGTCACTGTGTGCAAGAAACCAAGTATCTGTCCTCTCGCTAGTGCTGCATGAGATTCCTGATGTAACAGTCCATTTGTGGTTTTGTATTAGATTCAAAACCTTCCTCTCCTTTTCTTAATGGTCATTATCAGACCACATTATGAATGAGTCAGTGGATTTTTGGGTGGCTGATATCTCACCCCTGCTCAAGCTGATGACAATTTTGTCCCTGGTTTCAGGAGGCGCCAAATCAGGGCTTGGTGCTTTGCAGGGCTGAGTGCTTGTCCCAGTGTGTTGCCTTGTTTGAGAGTGTTTGCGCCTTCCAGACTCCTCTCCTTCCCGACAGTGTTTATTGCTGATATCAAATTGTGGGATCCCAGGCAATTTCCCATTTGCAAAGGATGGCAATAACTGTTTTTCCAGGAAGCGATTGTACAAGCCATTACAAAATGTCTGCAGAAAGAAATTAAAATAAGCAGTATATGATATGAAAGTTGAAGAACATAGCAAAATAAGTGCCCTAGTGGAAATAAGAACAAGCATGCTGCATGGGGAAAGAGGGGCCAGTTTCTGAAGAGATGCATTTGACCTCTTCAGTACTGTACGAACTTCTCTCAGTGCTTCCAAGTGTCCCTACAATGTGGAGCAGGGAGAAACCATAACTAGCATCTTGTCTTTGCTCCTGTCTAGCACAGCCCCCCAAAAACTACAGGATGAATAGAATACTTCTCTTCTACCTCGATGTATACAATGAGTGGGAATTTGTGTTTCAAGCTAAACTTACTTGCTAGGTTTGAAAACAGCTGCAATATTGCATCTGACATTTTTTTAGAGCTCAGTAAAGCACATTATTTTCATGTGGGTGCAAGTTGCTCTGCTGGTTTCTATGTTTATAGTGAGGTTTGCATTTTGCTTAAGTGACCTGAAAAGCATCGTCACCCCTATTACTCTCTTGTCTTCTCTCTGATTTCCCTCTGAGCCATAAAAAAGGTAAATGTCACCCAAAATCTTTGGCCTGCCCTGCGCTGGTGAAGCCACCCTTCCAAGGGGGAAAGTCAGCTCACCACATTTTGCTCCCAGATTTCAGCTGCTTTCTCCAGTGTCCTGGTCAGATTGCTTTATGTACCTTAAATACTAGATCTCTTTTAGCCATTTCTTGGCTAACTTAGCTAACAAACCCTAAGGAGAGGTTGGCTGTCCTTCTCTGTGCTGAACAAATGGCTCACTCTTTCACAGCAGCAAGGTGTGGTGCAGCTATGTCAACCCTTTATTTCACTTCAGAGCTGGTTGTTTTGTTTTTGTTTTGTTGTCCATCCCGTTCCCCCCTTCTTCCCCCCCCTTCCCCTCCCCATGAATTCAGTTGAACAAAATTGCAGCATGTCTTCTATTAAAAGATGTTTGTTACATTTCATGGGTGTGAGTTAATTGAATGATAACTGCATTTCCATAGCGCTATTACAAAATAATACTAGTTTTTGTGATTGCTGCATCAAGAGCCAGTTGTGGATAAGAACATGGTATACGTGCTAGAAATAAAACTAATGGTAAGAAGTTGAAGGATCCCTGGGTGAACCAGATGAATATTACAGATAGACAAGCCAGATAGCTGAGATTTATTTTGAATTTTTCACTACTTACCTGAACTCTTCAGCTGTACTAAACTAGCAGTTTCAAAGAAATAGTCTTTCTCTTCAGACTGTGGGACATGGTACTTGTACCTGGTATGTCTCTATTGTTATTCTCATAGAGGTTTTTTGTTTTTTTTTTTAACTCTTGCATTCATTTTTGCTACAAGGAGTTTTATTGCTCATTTTTATTACCCCTAAATTGGTTTGTTGAAAATATTACCATCACATACTGTCTTTGTCTTTTGAGCTGGTTTTGTACAGGTTTTGTAACATCAGGGAAATACAAGGGTTTACTGTATAAGCCATTATTAACTACTCAGTCCCTTGTTTAGCCTGTGAATGACAGTGAGTTTTTCTTTGTTGTTCACATGCTGCTTTCATTTTGCCATATCAATATTGCAGCAAATTAATTAACTCCTGTTCATTTTTTTTATTCATTTAAATCAGAGGGCAGGCTGTCCAGGATTTCTGCAGGAGACAGGAGGGAAGGGCACCCTTCTGCTACTCCCAGTTCTAGGACTAACTCAGAATGCCTATGGGTAAAATCAACTGGAGCAAATCTTGCCTCCTGTCTCCCAAGATGTGGGCTTCACATGTGGAGGGCCTCTTCTGAGAAGAAGGATTAGAAGGTGCTGTGTAGGATATCATGTAAAAGGGCACCACAGGCCCTTATTTATGTAGGTTTTCAGGAACAGGATCCTTGTTCTTGTTGCAAGATTTCAACAACTTGCCTTTGTTCAAAACAGGGTAAAGGACATTTTATTTTGAACAGTTGCAGTCTCCTGAAATTACAGGCATCTGAAAAGTAGATAGACCTAATACCCAAACAAGAGCCAATAGGGCTGTTCAAAGAGGATGAGAGAGATGCAACATGTCCAAAATAACACCGTAAAAGGAAGAACTTTAGGAGAAAGCTGCTAAATGTTTCATGCAGGTACTGCATGGAATGGGAACCATAGTGCATTTATGCAGAGAAAGGGTTTTGTGTTTGCATCACTATTTTTTTTAATTTGTAAGTACTGAAAGCTGTAGAAGAGTAAGCTTGCCTTAATATTTTTAAGTGAATGGTATTTTTAGTGACAGCTCTTTAACTGTGATGGTCTTAGAAGTTTTCCAGTGATGTAGTTGCCCCACAAGAAACAGTAGCCAGCAGAGAGGGGCATTCCTTTACAGTTTTGGTTCTCTTTGGATTAGGCATCCACTTCCAAAAGCTAGTGGTCTCTGCAGGCACAAAAAGATCAGCAACCTCCAAATGATTTCAGACAAATCACTGTTTTTTGTCAGAAGAGGCTAGAGGGGATGTTCAGAGCAGCATATTAAATATAAAGCAGATAAAGCATCCCACACTTGCGAGGGTTGCCTGTTTGTGACTGACTCAAAGTGCAGGGGATGCATTTTTTGTTTAAAAGAGATTATGAAAAGAAGCCAAGAAGGTGAAGGAGAGGAAAGATGTAATCAAAGGAACTACTGAGGGAAGCTGAAGACAGGAGGAAAAGTTAATACCAAGGAGGAAGATATTGAAAAGAGGAAACAGTTTTAACCAAGAGATGCACAGGTACTGACTGGCAGCAGGTGCTTGGAGCTACTTGGTTGGGAAAAGTGATCCCTAACCACATTTCCCACACTACTGGCTGCAAGCTGAACCTTCCTGAGTGTGTGTTAGCTAATAAAATCCCCAGATTCTGGCCTTGGTGATTATAAAAGAACAAGTTTAGGAGGAATGATATAGGGTTGGTGATGTGCGTATTATACAACCAATGATATTATCTAGTTAAAAGGTCAGTATAGCTCTTTCCAGGCTGCTCCAGTAACAACTAAGGTGGTCATGGCCTGGCTGTACACTGAGTCAGGCTGAGCCATAGCTGTAGACTGGACTTATTGAGTATTATGGCAGTGGAAGTTGCTAACTTTAGAGCACATCTTCTTTCTGACACCTAACGTAGGACACCAAGATGGAAGGTACCTTGGTGAAGGTCACTGTGCATATCCCTCCACACTAAGACAACATCTTCTGCACCTCTAGCAAGAGAAACTCTACATGGCTTTTGTCAATCTCTTCCAGAACTTCACTGTTCCTGCTGTTGGAAAGACTTTTGCTAGTATATGACTTGAATCTTCTTTGCTAACAGCTTTTTCTTGTCCTTTTGGTCGTGGGCATGGAAAACAGCTTTTTCCCTTCCTCTTTGCTGCAGCCTTTTGTACACTGGAAGACTGTTATCATGTCTCCCTTCAGTCTTCACTTTAGAGCAAACAACCCCACTGTGTTCAATCTTTCCTCACAAGTCATGGTTTTTAGACCTCTGATTGTTCTTCTCCCTTTCCTCTGAACTCTCTCCAATTGGGCCACGACTTTCGTGAAGCGCCATGCCTGCAGGAGAACACAATGCACTGGGTGAGGCCTCCCTGGCACTCAGCAAAGTGCAAGCATTGCTTTATGAGTCTTGCAGACTCTACTTCTGTTTAAGCAACGCAGTATGGCATTTGCCTTTTTCTCAGCTGCATACTATTGTCAATGTACATTCAGCCTGTGATCCACAGCTCCCGGTCCTCTGGTTTCTTTTCTGTGGAGCTGCTATCCTGGCAATTGTTCCCTCTTCACTGCTTGTGTAGGTTAATGTGTGGGGTAGATGGAGCAAACACCTATTCCATCTCCCCCTGCCCCAAATCCACTTAATGTCAATTTTATGCTTTTCCTACTTAATGTAGAGTCCACGTGTTGAGGGACTGTTGAATATCAAATGGATGGGAAGAGGTCTTTGTTAAAATAACAAGGATAGAATAACATCAGGTATGCAGCAGCAGGCAGTGGTACATAGACTTATGTTTAGGTGGTAAAACATTGGACTTTGCTCTCATTAATGGTTCTTCCTTTGAAAATTGAAACCACTTAAAGCTACAGGAAAACAAACATAAAATCCCACTTATTTCTTTAGCAATTCTTAGTGATTCCCTCAAGCTGATGTGTCTCTTGCACTTTGCATTCTTTTCTTTTCAGAGGTAAGGCATGCCCACTATTTCTTTGGGCTGGACACTGCTTTCTGTGTGGCATGGAGAGGTCTGTTCCTCTTTGGTGCTGGTCCATGACTGGACAATACAGATGACAGAGGAAAAGAACAGTTATCCAGAGGTTTTAGCACAAATCATTACTAGCCTTCCAAGCAAATAATTCCTTAGCTTCTTCTTAGTAGTTTTACCAAAATAGATTATTTATCTCAAAATCTTCTCTCATAATTATGGAGTATGCTTGGAAGGAGGAGATACTCTTACTTCTGTTTTACTGTTAGCAGACTAATGTATTTAAGCAGAATTTTTCACATGCACTCCCCAGCCTGAGAACATGAAGGTTCAGCTCTAAGGTGCCTGACAGAGGCAATGGCTCCTACCAGGGGAGTCAGCACATCAAAATGTTGCTTTCTCTGGCAGAATAATGGAGATCTGGTACAGCACCTTCTAATTTTTCAAACAGCACAAAGTGCGATTCCAAATTAACCAGCACACCTCCACCTTAATTTTTCATTTTACTTAACCTCTGTGTGTCTGTTTCCCCATCTGTAAAACTGAGATAATACTTACCTACCTCACAGGGATGTTATAAGGATTAATTAATTGATGTTTGTACAGAGCTTTGAATATGCAAAGAGCTATATGTGCTAAGTATTATTATTTAGTTTAAATGCAGCTGAACGGGTTTTGAATGCTGGGAGAGAGCTCTGTCACTGACACTAATCTGTCACAATGTGGCTAATGACACAGCTTTGGGAATCAGGCAGACAGTTTTCTTATTCTGTACCATAATTAGCCAATATCAATAACCAGAAAAAAAACCAAAATAACCCTTTGCAAGAATTGCAGGGATTGACCACTTCACTTCAGAAATCCCAATCCAAATAACTCATCAGCTAGTAGCAAATAGATCATCCTCAAAAATCATCCAGTTTAGATGGGAATTCAGAGTACCTGTAGGGCTGGGAAAACACTGTAGTGTCCCATGGAAAAAGTAGACCATTGTCTGACTTCAGAGCATGAATAAGTGTGTGCAAAATATTTAGGGGGGTGTGTCTTTCTGTTCAGCGTGGCATCCAGCTGAGCTCTTGCAGACAGAGCTAAGAGCATCACCTGCCCCCCTGCATGTGTGCAAAAGGTCTCCAAGCCGGTATTTTTTCTGCTGTGTTAATAAGTGAAGGTAGCCCCAGCAGCAAAGGGGACTGATGATACAAAAGGCTCGTTGAGAATTGGTAATATGGGGTGTGTATATATGCATTAGGGGAGAGGAACTTCTTCCAAGAAATACAAGAATATACTCTATAATTTTTCTCTTGGCCGCAGATTTATTTCAGTTTTAGTAGTTCTTATTCAAATTCATCAGGGGTAATTAATGAAAGATACAGACAGGCCAGCACACACCTAGGATCCTCTGTTTGTGGCTTGAATTATGTTGAGCTGTTTGGTCTATTGGTTCACTACCTCAAGCCTAGTGCAGTATTGTCATCCTTTGCTTTACAACACAGTCATTATATCCCTAAACCACATTGTGATACACTGTGGCTTCTGTTTACGACTCCCGAAACTCCCACTCCATATATCACCTGCCATAAAACCCATCAAACTGCTGCTAGTAAAATGGTGCACAGTGGTCTAAGTAGGAGCCAGGCAAATTGTGTGATACCCTACTGTGGTTAATGAGAGTGAAAATGTGGTTAGGATTTTATTCAGGCGATGTTCATTTGCAGCGCCATTGTAGTGAGGTGGCAAAGAAAAGAGTCTTTTGTTAACCTGAATGACAATATATTTTCTATTGTGTGAAGTAGCTGAATGCAGAGTTTGCCAAGTTATACATCAATTGTAAATAAGTCAAACTGTGACCTTGAATGGCTACATTTTTATTGCTTGGGGGTCTTGAAAGCTAATTAATACACTGAGATGTTATAGCGACCATATGAAACCTGTTACCAGAATTTAAACCTTTGCAGAGCAGTTCAGACCAGTCATTGAGAACTACAAAAATATAAGAAGTAATCTAGATGTGGGTGTCTTTTTTTCTTTTTCTTTCTTTTTTTTTTTTTTTTTTTTTTTTTTTTTT
>VXBW01007086.1:259497-297614 GCA_013400375.1 Thinocorus orbignyianus
TTATGGGAAGGTTGTTTCCATTTGAGTGCTGTAGGGGTGGATGTGCCGTTCAGTTGCCTAGAGTTGTAGGAGAATCAGAAATTCTGGCAGAGGTGTGGTCTGTGCTGCCAATCCCAAAAGCTGACTTGGAGCCCTGCTCTAGTGGGGTGGTGAAAGCTCCTCCTGATTTATCGAATAATTTTAGCTCCTGATGCCAGGGGCATACATGCTATATTGGGGTCGAACCTGGGATAGAAACTTTTCCCTCTCCTCCCTTCCCCTTCTGCCTTGGTTTACAGACGAAGAAGATCTGTGCATGTGGGATTAGTAGGGACGCTGCAGCAGCTTGTGCCATGTTGTCATGGTTTGGACTGGGCTGGTCACTAAACGAATGACAGATACTCTCTTTGCCTCAAACCAGGACATGCGTGATGTAGGTATGGCCAGTGGGGCCATAAGCTTTCAATAGTAGGCTTTGTGTCCTCTATATATACACAAAGAGAAGTTTAAATTCACAGTCCAAAGGGACACCAGAATTCCGTGAGATGCTTAAGCACTTACACGGTCTTATATATGTTAAAAAAAATGAAAAAAGCCACGGAGACCAACACAACTTCTCACATGCTTACAAATAAGCATGTGATGAAAAAACCCTCCTTCTTAAATCATGAGTGGTGTAAAAATTGTAAAAGCAATAGTCAGTTGATTAGTTTCCACAGTCCTCATCATGTTTCTGCTTGTAGTCATCTCGTTCATTAAAGTACAATGTAGTTTTTTGTTTGTAGTTGGGTTGTCCCCCCTCCATTTTTAATTACAAGACCACATCTTCAGTGATATAGCTTGAAGACAAGAGAGCTGAATTTTACTTTAGATTGAAATTTTACATACATTTTGCCTTAGGTAAAAAGTTGATTTTCCCTCCACAGCCAACGGAAAGTAAATTAAGGAAGGCGTGTATAACAAACCCAAAATTTTGTAGCTGTGTTGTGTGTTTTTTGACTGTTCGTGCTGTTGTACAAAAAATTACATTAAATTAAAAAGGCCTATTTATAAAACAAACATTTTGTAGGCAAAAAGAAAATGCAGCCATAATAAAATTGTTAGTCTCAGCGGAATCACTGTATTGTACTGGGCTTTCGAAGAAAATCAGGCTGGCTCCTTCAGAGGAAATCTGATTTCAATTTAAGAGTCTTATTGAGGAAAACAGCACCACAAAAGGGGAAATTAAACCATAAAAAGTGCATTAAGATAATGTTGAGGATCTAACTTACCACCACAAAAAACAAAGCAATCTGAAGTTGAGATAGAAACTTTATCCTTAGTGCATCCTCCCGGGTCGAAGTATTGTAGATGCCACCAGGAGTGGTGGGTGTGCACAAGCTGCAGTGAGTTGTGCTGTAGGGTTGTTAAGGTTAAGAAAAAGACTATATAAAAATTGTACCTTCTCATTTCACAGATTGTCTCTTGTGTGAATTCTGAGTCATAGCTGCTTAATCCACTGAATGAAAGAAATATTTAGTGCCTGTTTTTTTGCCCTGGCTGGTTTAGTAGAACCTGTACAGCCATAGAGAGGAAGCTGGATTATTTTGTATCTCCTGCACCACCAAGAGGTTATCCAACAAAGGCCCTCTCATCTTGCAGTCGCTTCCAAAGGTGTGGAGATGCTTTGATTTCAAGAAAACGCAGTTCAGTTCATCAGTGGGACTTCCTGTCCATGGGGGTTAAGTTGAGAACTCCTTCCAAAAGCATTTTGTTTTTTAAAGATAAATAGTGTAAAAATCTTAAAGAAAGCAGAAGACATGTTAATTTGATACTTTTATGGCATACAAGTATGTTTAGAATGGCTGATTTTATGCAAGTGTGGCTATAGGTGAGTGATGGGTGAGTTCAAGGTTGTGCATATTCTGTTGAAGCACAAGCCATAGGTTTCTGGGGAGTGGCTGTATTGATGGTCAGGTCTTCAGAGAAGTATTTCTCTCCTCTTTTCCATCCTTGGGGGAATGTGTCCATCTGCCAGGATGGCTGTTTGATCTGTAACGTATTTATGGCAGATACGTCTTTGGCCTCAATGCATTGGCTGGAGTGGGAGTGACTGCTCTGCCACATGTGAAAACCCCAAATACTTTGTGTTACTTCTATGGTACATTTATACGAATTAGCACTATTACATCCTGGGGGGTTCAAAGTCTGCCTCTAAATGCAGAAGAGGATGAAGGTGCCCTGTCCCGGCTTGGGTGTAGCATCACACTGTGCACACCATATGTGGAAACGGCAGCAGCTAACCTTCATGTTGGCTTAGCTTTGCTCTTAGCGATATCCCTGTGGTCCTGTCAGTTGCTTGTGGAAGTCCTTCCCCAAGCATTTTTCATTCCAGAGGAATGCTGCTTATCAGAGTTACATATGTTCACTTTTTGAGCCTCCCAGCTGGCTTGCCCAGGAGGGAAGTGTTATTTCCATTTTGTTGTGAGGAAACCGAGGCATAGAGAGATCAGGTGGCATGAGATTTTGGGCTGATGAGTATCCTTTAAAGTGCATGGGCCACCTTATCCAGCTAGCTCAAAATTCTTACTACAACTTGGAAAATACATAAGTGCTTTCATGAAACAGCTGCTGGGAAGAGTTTAGGTGTCATAGTTTCTGCTGTGAAGCAGATGGAGACTTCCTAAGATCTCTCCATACTTTTAAAATACTTTCAATAGTATTAGATTTTATCCAGGTTTTGACCTGGAGTACACCTGTCCTAGCTGGGTGTATCATACATATTTGATGTGGAAAGGAAAATTAGTAAATGTTTTTGTAAATGGGTAAAAAAAGGCGAATGCAAATAAAGGCACCATTGCCTTGGAGTACAAGGTGGTGGGATGGATTTGCACAGGTACTGGTTTCAGAAGTGCTCTGTGTGATTTGGGAACTCTGATCCTGTGTCTGCACTGCCACTGATGCGGCTTGTGTGTGTCTGCAGTGTGTGTCTCTTCCATCTGCTTTTGCAAAAANGTGACTGCTCCTGTCCTGTCCCAGTGCGTTTGATTCTTTGAAAGAGGAAGCTACAGCCTGTAGTCACTGTGGGAGTCAGACTCCCTAGATGTCAAGGGTGCTTCTGGCAGACGGAGAACTAGAGAGCTTGGTATAACATTTGAACATCTAGAAATTGGAGGAAGTTTTGAAGAGAACGGGAACATAAGCAAAAATAAATAAAACATAAACATAACCCCCTAAACTGAAACATATTCATGCATTTACAATCATCAAAATCCCAGGTTAGGCAGATGAAAGAGATTTCAGTGTGTTACAAGTCATAGCAATAATAGCCTTGGGACATTGGCTGGTCTATTCTATTATGTAAAAGTCTCGCAGCCTTGTAATGGTTCCACAGATTAAGAAGTGCTATGTACCAGCTCTAAATATTTCTTTAAATTAAGTCTTTCTGCTTCTAACTGAAATCTCTGCTGAATATGATGGTATAATAGGGTGCCCCGTTCCATCTGTGTAAATAACACAGAGAGATTTTTCTCTTGTTGAAATACCTGTGCTAAAAAAATGCAGCAATAACTTGAGACTTCAAAGGTCTAACTTCAAAAGATTTCTTGCATTCTGCTTGACGGGACAGCATCTTATGCACACATGCTTTTTCACTGCTAAATGCCTTAATAATGAGCTTGGGTTCAGATTTTGTGAATCCGAGCCAAGTAACTCTGTTTTATTATATTTGCTGGGAAATGAACTAGCTCTGGGTAATTAGGAAAGCAATTTTATTAGCATCTATTTCATAAAGATTGTTTTTTAATCAGAGTCAGAACTTACTAGAAATGATTCTTTTATTTTTATTGCACGGCTCTCGTGAATGGTGCGGGCCACCGTGGGTCCTAACCCGTAGCAAACTCTGCACACTGAAGGAAGCAGCGTCACTATTAATCTGTAGCAATGTTATAAAATAACCCTAGGATGGTAGTCCCCTAAATAATACTAATAATAATTAGCTAATAATAATTACTGTATTGTGGTTTACTGCGTGATGCCACCCTAGGGCTAAATTATAACTGTCCAATGCCTTTGTGTACCATAAAGAAGACAGGGCAGAAGGAGCCCACTTTCCTCTGCTTCTCATGGCATGCTGTATAGAAGCAACGAGGAGCAATCTCAAGGCCACGGGGAGAGCTGGAGGACAGGTTAGGAGTAGGGTATAAGGGCATAGAGGCAACATAGGGACCAGGAGAGAAGATTTCGTTTTGATTCTGTGCTTGGTTTTAATTTCCCGTAAGGAGGATTTGATGAGAAGTTAGTGATGGTGCTGGGAGAAGTGGTAGTGTGAGGAAAGATCAGCAGGGCACCTTTCCTCCTTCTGGAGGTGATTTCATAGGAAAGGGAATGCCACTCTACAGAGCAAAGGACAAATAACTGATGGTTTTGGTTTACTGGCCAAACTGGGAGAAGACAAAATAAAAAATTGGGCTTAGAATAATCATCATAGGAAAACCCATAACAAAGCCTCTGTTTCTTCAGAGAAACAGAAAGAAAAGATTTTTATTTAGCTGAATGAGAAATTTTGCTTTCATTTCAAAATCCTCTTTTATTATTTAACATTGGCAAATTTCTGGGCACAAAAGGTTATTTTGAAATGAAAAATCAAAATAGTGCTTTTTGAAAGTGTTTTCAGAAAGCACTTTGAATTTTCTGAATGTTCTTAAGTTGTTTTCAAAATTACTGAATGATTTTTACCTGAAATTGCAAATGTTTTTGTTTCCTTGAAATTTAAAGGGTTTTTTGTTTTTTGGTTTATTTTTTTGGTGAATGTAAGAATAATGACTTTAAGACATACTTAGCTGCAAGCATCTGCACATCACAGGTAGTAGGTGGGCCTTCTAGAATTGGTGCTCTGTGGTCACTGCTGGGCAGAAAGGACTTGGTCATGACAAATCCTGGGACTGGGACACACTCAGATCCAGGACAGTAATAAAGATAGATGTCTTCTGAAGAATTTGCACCTGCACTTGTGTTCTCATCTCAGACAAACTCTGGGTTAGAGGCAGCTCTGAGACAAGATTTGGATTAATTCTTGTATCTGATTTTGTTTCTTGCGAGAATAAATTCATAGTAGATTAGCAGTAACAAAGGAATGAGTGATAATGTAATGGAAAGAGTAGGAGGATCTTTTATGCAAAAGGAGTGGGCTGAACTTCCAGAGGTGCTCGGTGGGGTTACTCACATATCCGCAGAGCATAACTTGCCTTTTTGAAATAACAGGCATCTGGAAGAAGGCAATTACCTGCCTGGCTCTCTCATCACCAAGGCTTTGTGGATGCAGTCATAAAGTTTCTAAATTTGGTCTGGCTTAGAGGCTCTCTGGAAAGGAGACAAGAGCTGGGAGATGTCCCTTTCAGTTTGGGAGTCTGTGGAGAAAGAAAAGAGAAACCCCTTGAAAGTGTCCTCAGCCAGTTCTGGAGAAGAGCACCCAGTACCAAATCTGGAGATTGACCTCAACCTGCTTATGTTTTGGAGACTTTCATGGGGTTTGTTTCAGGCCAAATCAGTATGAGATCAAGGAGAAAGTTTCTATCAATTTTGAATTGCCTGAACAAAGCAAAAAGTTTTTAGGACTAAAAAGGGAGAAACATATGTTACACAGGAGAAAAACATCTTATCAGGAAGAACATGGAGAGAATGCAGTGACTAATGATGAGGTTTCTGAGACTTTGCCACAAAAATTTTATGAAAGGAGGCTCCTGAAAGACTTTCAGATGGCTGTAGAGTGATCTCATTCTCCCGGCAGAGAAAGAATATAAACCAGGGTATATTTTCCAACTCTTTTCCATTTGTACTTTACAAAACTTATTTCACTTGTACAAAATAACCCCCCTCCCATCCCCCCATCTCCTCCCAGTTATCAACTTGTCAAAATCCACATCACAGGAGAGAGATTCAAGCCAAAGGCCTTAGGCAGAGGTGCCTTCTTTCTTTCTTACAGTCCCGGGCCTCATCTGGTGGTACTTGTGGTCCTCCACAGTTGATGGCTGCAAACTTCTTGGGTGAGAGTGAAGGCCAAATGGTTGTAAGAAAGAGGAAAGGGGCAAAAGAGCAAGAAAGTGAAAGAAACAAGTCCCTCTTCCCACGGAACACGCATCAGGGACAGCTACTGCTGTATGCTTCTCCGAAAGTTTGAGTGCTTAACTTTGCATCCCCAATACAAAAGTATTTTGGTTCACATATACATACATACATGCACGCATATATATAAAATATATATAGATACTCCCACACACGAAGAACAGCTATCAGTTTCATTCCTTTGCTTTGCAGTCATCAGTAAATTTAGATTATTCATGTGAATAGTTTAAAGAATGTGTCCTGTGGTCTAAGTAAAAGGGAAAATATATCCACAAGATGATCCAGTGTGTGTAAAAATAAACAGTTTGATTGCTTTTACATGCTCTTCTTTTGTGCAAGCAAAGAGAAACGCAGAAAAAATTGCCACATTTCATCATATAGGACAAGGGGGCCCAGGTGACACCCTGATCAGGTGTGCATGCATAATCATTCCAAAAATAATCACCCTTTTGAATAATTTCACCCCAAATCTTGCAGCTTCAACTTATTCTCTGCAAGTGACTCATAAATCTTTACTGTGAATGTGAATCAAGTTTCAGAGCCGCAGGCTCAGGAGCTTGTTGGATTTATTCAACTTTAGTCTTTATTTATAGACATAAAAATGTATTATTGGTTGTAACATCCAAACAAAGGAAAACAGATTGTAAGCATCCATTAACATTTTCCCAAAAGGGAAATCTGGAGTTTCTCCTGGGTCTTTCAGTCTCTCCCTTGTAATATTAAGATGATGTCATAAACTCATAATTACTTTGTGATGCTCTTATGTACTCTGTAGTTGCTTGTTCAGAGATGGTTATTTATTTTCTGAACAGAAAAACTAAACAATACAAACAGGTGGAAGGAAGCAGATCGGTCTTTGGTGGTTTAAGGTTTGAAGGACCCCAACATTTTTATTTCACGCTGTTGCAACAATTTTCTCTGGTGTACATAAGGACACAGGTGTTTTATGTAGTGTTATTCAAAATGTTTCATTAATATTCAGATATGGGATGCAAACATTTTATAAACACTTTATGATGGCTGGAGAAAAGAGCAATTTGGGGAGTAGTAATCTTCAGAAAGGGGAGACTTTACTGCTGAGTTGGTCCTTAACCTGTCCAAGTTCCTTCCAAGAAAGTCTCTGTCTGAATTAGCGGTGGACATATGCTTTATAATTATAATGAGAATCCCAGGTTGCAAAAAACCCATATGAATGTATGTATGTGAAGGGGAGAGAGGAAGGAGGTTACTCACAAATTTGGAGAACTCCAACCCTGGGCAGAGGCAGGATGACAGGAAAGGGCAATGCAAGGGGCCAAGTGTGTGCTGGGGAGACTTTCCTGCCTCTGGATCTTCCTAGGTACATCTGTACTTGCTACTTGTTTGAGGGTAAGGCAGAAACTTGTTTCAGAGATGTGTTTATTCTGTAACATTTTTGACTTATAAAAGAGCCTGATGGAGCACTGACTGAGTAACTTGAAATGAATAATTGATCTGGCTTTCTTTCTCCTTCTCATGGAATAGCTCTGAGCAGATTGTGATTTCCTCAGATATATTTGTTATTCAGAAATATCCAATACATTTTTGCAATTTTTTTCTTCCTTTCACTCCATCGATTAGATTTCCCAGGCGTCTGGTTTGGGCTCAGACCGTCTGGGCTTCAGCACAGCAGAGTAAGAGCCCAATTCAAACATCAGAGGTTGGGTAGCAGCACGCAGGGTGATCCCTTCCTCCCTGTGACACCAGCAGGGCTGCTGAGGGTGGGCCAGGACCTTCTGTGTGTGTGTCAGGTAGATCAGGTTAATCTCTCATGGATTAGCCACAGGGTTTTGCAAACCTTCCCAGGAATGGAGTTCTGGGAAATGCATTATTTGGTGCAGTCAGTGGGATAAATCCTTTATTACTGTTTCCTGCCCTAGTCTGGAGAAAGGTACAAGTGCTTCTCATGCAAAGATGTATAAATACCTCTATCTGGGAACATATGAGGGTTTAGAGCAGAACTTTGCTGCGTGATGGTCTGCTTGGTGGAGGTGCACAGATTAAAGAAAACTCTTTTGGAAAGCTGGTGAGAATACTCAGGAGCGTACTTTGTTCCCAGTACTCAGTCAAAGCTAATTTGATGGAGAAGAGAAAAATCTCTTCCTTCCTCAGCAAGGAACATAAATATCTATTTCAAACAATTCTTTAAGGATCTCAGATTTCTTATTACTCATTGCTAACCATTTTAATTTCTGACCTCTTCTGCTTGACTAGCTGCAGACCCATTCAGTGACCCTTTAGGATTCCAGTGCTGTGATTTATGCCCTAGCCCAGATTTCTGTGAATTACTGGTACACTGAGCCTCTGCCAGAATTTGAAGCTGGGCTTTTTTTCCCCCCTGTGCAGCTTTCCAAACTTCTCCCTTCCTGGTGCTTCATTTAAAATCAATGGATACAATTTTAACCATTCTCTTCAGCTCCACATAGACATTTATAATACAGTCTTCTGTGTCTTACATGGACAGAATAGGACTCAGGTCTGTTAAATTTGTTTCATTTGTCTCAGAATTTCCTTATGAAATTCTGTATTGTCCACGCTTTTTATTTTGTTTAGGAAGTGGTTTCATTTTTTTAAAGCAAGAACCCTTACAGGGTATTTAAAAGACTTTTTTTCTATATATACATCATGAATTACTCTGCCTGCATAGAGTACTACTTTTTTCTTGTCTTTGTATGTCACTTTGGTACTAGTTTTTCCTTGCTGTGGGTGGTTCAGAGTCCTGGCCAGGCTGGGGAGAGCAATCTGCAACTGCAGCTCAGTATGGATTTTGACTGCTCTATATAAATATCTGCAAATTAAATGCAGGTCTCCAAAGGCAGACCTGACACTGCACAGATAGGTGAGAGGAGATGTGCAAAAACAGCAAGAGTTCACCTGTGCTCTGGTCATTTCCTGGTCAGGAAAGCTCTGATGAAAAGATATTGCTGGAAAAAGGCTTCTTGTTAAAGTCAGCCAGTTACTTGAGGTGCTGGTGGTGAAGCAGCTGCGCTGCCACACCTTTCTGGGCTGCACTGGTCACAGAGTGCTTCTTCACAAAAGCTTTGCTCAAAATCAAGATTTCCTATTTCCTTTACATTCCTTCTCAGCCTGTGGTGTTGTCGGCAGGCTCAGAAAAGTGGCCGGAGTTTGGGGAAGGGAAGGTGTAGCTTTGCTTGCTGTGTCTCAGCCCCTTAAGCTCCTTTCATGCCAGGAAGGAGGAAGGGAGAGGAAGTTTAACTAATATTGCTGAACCTGAAATAGGTTGTCCCATCCAGATTCCTCACCAAGTAAGATTTATTCAAGGCATGCCTTAAAACTAAGATTGATTGCTTCAAGTTTCCTCCATGGACGTATAGCTCCTTTCCCCCTCTTTTGACGTTACCTCACTTTTTTCCTTCTCTAGACCGATTTCCTTGAAAAGCATGACTGCCTGGTGTTGCACTGGCCAGCCCCAGTGATAAAAATATTACTCTATCATCCAGATCCAGGACTCTCTCTGAACTTGCTGCTGTTTACTTGGGATTTTCTCTGATATGAGTTTGATTCTGGGATTTATTCCCTGTTCCTGTCTGCAAGGAGCCAGGTTTGTTAGCATTTGGGAGTGGATGTGAGCCTATCTTCTATTGTCATTGGGAAGGATGGAAGTGGTCTTAGAAATAGTGGCTAGTTTTCTCTTTCCTAGAATTCCAACCTATCCAGTTCTTCAGCAGACCTTAATCAAAATGCCATGTGTGCAGAGCAGTTATTTCTTCAGTGACCTAGGAGACGGGCACTATATGTTGTTTAGATCAGAATAGCAGTGCGTGTATGAGAGATTTTTTTTTTGTCATTATGAAGACGTGCCAACCTTATAGATGCTATTTTACTATTAGGGATTAAATCTTACAGGCAGATTCCAAAGTGGAATTTTGCTTCTGTGTGTTCATTTAAGATTTAGCCTGAAGTATTAATATAAAATTTAAAATTGTGTCCTCTTCACTGAAATCCAGTGTGGTTACAAGGTTCTAATAAATATTATGTCCTTCCATCATGCAATTAAAATTTTCCACCTCATTTCACAATGCAAAACACTCACATGTTGTCAATCATTTTGAAACATGATTTTTTGACATCATATAATTTCACTTCATTTTTCAGACAGACATCACACCAGGAAATTATATAAGAAAGGATCCTATTATATCTTTCTTTTTCCACCAAATTTCACCTTCAAATACAGCCATTTGTGTACATTTCAGTAATTCTGACAATAAACTCTCAAGGAGAAACGAATGGCATCTAACGTAGCCAGAGATCAGCATATGGAGTTTGCTGCTCTTCAGAGACTGCGGCTCCGGCGCAGGCACCTGGTTAGGAACTGCTGGTGTAGCCACGGGAAGTTTACAAGTCTTGATGCACGAAGTGAAAAGGTTGCTGCTTGAAACAGATACCACCTGGGAGGCAGGGAGGGAAACATATGCATGTTTTTGAACTTTCCTGTGTTTAACAGTTAGCAGACACTAATGAATTGCCAAACAGCCCTGATTTAAAACCTAGTAGTCAAAAGCAAGGTTACCTGCTGCTTGTCAGGTAGTCCACCTGTTCAAGAAACCAAAGTGCCCCTGCCCTGTGCCAAGAGTAAAGCTGCTGGTGTTTTGAACCTCTGCTCTGGTGTATGTATGTGTGCGCGTGTGTCTTGTTGTGTTTCTTCGTATCATGTGAGTCAGAAATTCAGCATGTGATAGAATATCTCAGGCTTATTACAGAAGTCTGGTATTAAGCAACAGATTTTGATCAGAGTTGGGTGTAAATCTGAGGGAAATACAGCCCGCAGAGTGCAATTTGGAATTTGTAACTCTGATCAAATATAGGCTGGCAAAGTAAGAATGGAACAAACCAGGCATGTAAAAAGCCAGAATAAAACTTTTGATTGTAGCTGGGTTAGCTTTCAGATATACTCTCCTGATCTGTGATGTCCTTGGAAATTCGCACCTGGTCCACAAACCTCTTTGCTCTCTCTCAGAGGACTCAGGTGGGAATCATAGAATCATAGAATGGTCAGAGTTGGAAGGGACCTTAAAGATCACCAAGTTCCAACCCCCCTGCCATGGGCAGGGACACCTCTCCCTAGAGCAGGTTGCTCAAAGCCCCATCCAACCTGGCCTTAAACATTTCCAGGGATGGGGCATCCACAACTTCTCTGGGCAACCTGTTCCAGTGCCTCACTGGAATGGCAGGACATTGCTGGATGATGTCTGAATCTCCACCGTTCTTCTAGATTTAAATGCTGTGGTGGGGACATTGCTTCCAGACAAGGCGATCCCGACCTGTTCAGCTAAAGGTCTGCTGGCTCACACAGCCAAGCAGCTGCTATTCTGCTAAGGGAATGTGCAGAGCTACTGGCCTACCAGTAAAACTATTGCAGGTAGTTTGGAATTGAATGTTCAAATTTCTGCTTATTTAAGTCAGTACCAGAAAGCCTGTGCTCAGAGAGTGCTGGTGGACCTGTGCTGTCACCTACAAAGATACAGAGTTCTTTCTTTGAAGCCAGCTAAATTGTACTGGCTGCTGGAAGCTGCATGTGTTGGAAGCTGGTACCTCCTAATCTGCTGGGATCTAATTTGGTTTTAGGGTTTACGGTAATGAGTAGCTCTGTTGAAGTAGGTGAGAGCAGAGGAGACCAGCAGAGTCTGGACCACTGTGCTCTGCCCAGCTGCCTCACACTACCTTCCTGGTCGTGGGATTGCCATGTAAACCCACGGCCATTATGTATGACCACACCAGGCTTGTGCTTCAGGTCCAGGTGAGGTGGGTTTTGTGAATGACACAGTGAATTCTTGAGAAGCTGTGGAATTTGACTGGATGACCCATTTTGTCTTGAACGTGATTAAGGTCATTTACATGGTGTGTGTCTAAGTTAGCTAGTGTACAGTGTGCCAGCAGAAGAGACAACAGCCTGGCATGATACTGTGTGGAAGAGTGTGATGCTGCAGCGAAGCCCTGGTAGCTCTCGATTACAGGCAGGCACAGCCAGTGGAGATCATTGCTGAAGTTGTGATGGTGTGTGAAATAATCACATGGGAAAAAATAAACTAGCAAAGCTTACTGTAATGAACATCTCAGCAGTAGGTAGGCTGCTGTGATGTGGGGAAGGAGGGTAGCCTTTAGGGCAGCTGTGATTAAAAAGAGGAAGACTCCATCACGCAAACTCAGTGGGGTGAGTTGGTACTGATGGATACTGGAGAGCTGGGGGTGGTACTCTGGTTTCCTTCATCACTCAGGGTAGCCTTGTGAAAATTGGTGATGAGCTGGTGGTAGAAATGCAGGGAAAGCAAGCAAGCAAAAAATAATGAAGAACGAGAGAAGTTTGTTGCCATCACTTCCTTCCTCAAACTGCAGAATAGCTTGGGGCTCAGATTCAATAGAAAGTTACTGCAGCATAAAAAGCTCCCACCCGTCAGCTGTGCTATCCTCACTCTTTTTGTACATCCTCTTAGCCTGTAACAGTTGTAAAGTAAAATGATTAAGCCTAATTTTTTCTTTTCTTTGAGGCTTAGACTAGTTTGTGATCCCGTGCCCTTGTGAATTTAACAGGTATGTATGGTCCTTAGCAGACACCCCAGCTCAGCTGCAGGGATGTGCTGTGGGTCAGGGAACTGCATGCTGAGAATAGTGCATTTTCAGCCTTAAATTTCACTTGGTTCATATATAACAGCAGGTCTCAGTGGTCAGATTGGTTTTACCACAGAGACATAGGGAAATAAATACTCTAGTGTAAGTGCGATGCAAATGACTTCTCCTGGCCTGATCCTGAAATCACTGGGGTGTGCCATATTAAAACATGTGAAAAATTAGCCTAATGAATGACAAGATAGATCTTTCAAGGGATCCCTTAGGAGTTTAACACAAAACATGTGCTTTCCTTGAATTGGGGCAAGGGTGCTGAGCTCCTCACAAAGTCACTCTCCCCACACCATGAGCACCCTCTCAAGGCGTGAGCAGCATCTGAGGACCTGGGTTCTTGTGTGTGAGCACAGCCCTGTGATTTGCAGGGGGGGTGTTAATTCAGAGATCTGTCCTTCAAGGCAGAGAAATGATGAGGTAAGAAATCTTTCTGTATTTTGAATATATATGTATATGTACACACATATAAATATATATGAGATTATTCAAATGCAGCCTGAATATATTTTGCCTAATCCATACAGAGTTTTATCAATATTTCTTTGTTTATTCTCTTTCATGCCAGCTGCTTTCTTTATATATTTCCATTTTGTACATTTTTCAGAGTGATTGGATCATGTTGCACATACTTCTATTGAAATATTAAGTGTTTGCAATCCCCATTCATAGGCACCAGCTCCATTATTATGATCCATCATTTCAAAATCCACATATTTGAAAAAAGAGAGCTTAGCTAGCCCTTGAGTAGCAGAGAGCATTAGACCCAAGGAATCTCATTCATCTTGTCAATAATCTATGGATTAACACTACCAAATTGTTTGTTTCATTGGCATATCCTTGCTGTATATTTTTAAAGGAACTAAGTGTGTAAAAACCTCAGTGAGGTGATGTCTGATGAAGGCTGGGTTTATATCTGTATGAGCAGGAAAATACAAAGCTTCTCATTTGTGCCCAGCTCCTGGGGATCTTGTGATGGTTACAGTTTTGATATTGCTGTTAATGGTCAGGATGAGAGAAATGAACCTGTTGGCCAGGGCTTCTTGCACCTCAGCTGGGGGTTAGGGCAGCTTGTCAGTGTTATCTTGGGTGGAGCTGCTCCTCCTGCGCTTGGGGTTTTTATTGTCAGCCAGCCAGCAGAAGGACTCATAGAATCATAGAATTGCCTAGCTTAGAAGGGACCTTTCAGATCATTGAGACCATTCATCAACGTATAACTCTGACAGAAAACATCACTAAACCATATCTCTAAGCACATGAAGGTGGAGGAGTGGTGGGTGGGCAGAGTGGTTACCCCAGCCTGATTTGTGAGTATCTAAGATAAGGACAAACTCAATGACAGCAGGGAGCCCAGTGCTGGCTGGGGTCTGATGGTGGCCCAAGCAGTCTATGGAGGCAGTGCACAAACATGAACTTTGAGCATCTATTCCATTGGCAGGTTCACCTGGACAGCAATGCTGCCATTGATAGCTTTTTAGAGAGGCTCCTTGGTGAAATTTCATGTTCCCATTGGCTTTAGCATCACTACTAAAGCATGAAGCCGTCTTGAACCCCACTGGTGCCAGGCCAGCCTCCTCCTGGCTGGGCCAGCTTGAGGCAGACTGACTCTCCTGCTGCCAAAATCTTGCCCTGGCCTTTGCAGCCTGCCCTTTGTGCCGTTTTGTGGCAGAGCAGCCGAGGGCATGAGGGCCAGGCAGGGTGGCAGCGGCGCCGGTGCGGGGACTGCTGCCAGCCGGGTGCCATTCATCACCGGTGATGGTCCGTGCCGCGCCATTGTCACCTAGCAACGGCCCGGCCACGGCAGGCGGGACTTTATTTTTTTAACATAAAAATAAGGCAATAATTTAGGAATTTGCATTTTTATTTTAACAAATGAGAATCTTTTGGTAAAAGAGCTCTCAGAGCTGGAGACATTTTTGCTTTGCATCCTCGTGACCGCTGGAGCGGTGGCTGCCTGGCAGAGATGGAGCTATTCATTTCATGCGTACCAGGGTTTAAAGTTGAGCCTGACATTGTGCGATTGCCTTACCCTGGGTTTTTCTTTTTTTTCTTTCCCCACATATGTGCTATAAAAAAATAATATGGTTAAATTACAGGGTGGGCTTTTTTTATGTAACTTCTACTTCTGGGGCTGAATTTTCAGGTCTAATTTTTTTAGAAGAAAAGGCAAAGAAGTATATAAGCTCAAATTATTCCTTTCCCACTCTTTTAAAACACCTTTAAGATTGCAGAAGTCTTCTGAACTCTATATTGGCGATTCATGGTGCGGCAACTCATTGCAAAATATGCTCATTCGTTTTCACTGATTGAATTTACTGATTGTTAATGTGTATAAAAGTGTTATGTACTTTTGAAGTAATCTCCCACTAAAGGATTTATAGAAAAGACTATTTAAATGTCATAGCGTTTTCTCTGTTGTTATGACAGTATTATTGAGTAAATAGTTTAATTTTAGTGCCCTAGTTAAAAAAAATCTATAATGACCGCCACATAAATCGTTTGCTTTTTTTTATTTCTATATTTAGTTCCCTCCACAGAGACTGGAGTTGAAAATAGGCTAGTACCTAAGACATGAATTCTGTTAAATATTAAAGAGATCTCATCAATGATTTTATTAGTCTCAGTACTCAGTGAAGGCCACACTGACATCTGAAGTCTAATGATTTTTTTTATATATTTAAAGCCTCGTACTGCACCTTTAAATATTGAACAATATTGAAAAATATAGAAGTACTTTTTTGTATATTAGCTTTAGGCAGAACTGTTGTATGATTTCCACTCCTTTCATGACATTGTAATGATGTTACCACATACAACTTTATCTTGCATGAAAAGGTGAAGTCATGAGTGATTTCTCCAATTTAAAAGCACTCAACCCTCACAGTGCTAGAAATGAATATTTTGCATATATTCATGCAACAATGATTCAATTTAAGATTTCTATTTTCAAACATTGCTTGAAACCTTCGGTATGTTAGTAGTAAAATTGCCAAAATGTGTAATAAGATTTATTATAGATGAGTAGCATTTTATTTAGTATTTCATGTTAACATGCTTTTAGGGTTACCCTGGTTTAGCAGAAGAATTCATCTTTCTTTTCTAATCAGAGCTAACACTTTATTGTATTATTAAGATACACTTACTGTGCAATTGTACATCACTGCAGGAGCAGAGTTTTCTCTGCCTGGCAAACCTGTGCCTGGCTGATGTGCAGCGTCTCCCTTCTGCACCCTAACCCCAGTTCTCAGTACTGTACCACTCCCCGTCGCTTCACTTTTATTCTGTTTTTAGTTTTCCTCCTACAAGACCATCTTTAGCTCTGCACTAACACGCATCCCAGGTCTCTCCTCTCTGCTCCACCAGAGCAGACGGGAGCTTTGGTTGGGGCTGACTGCCCTCAGACCAGTGACAGTGGCTTTTGGTACCAGCAGCAAGCCCCGTCGTGGGAGATGCCAGTCCGGTGACCAAAACACAAACTGCTTTGGTGGCTGAGTTTGTTACTCAGCTTCTTTTTGTAGTTTCACGTTTGTTGTCTGCCCATCACACTGCTTGGCGTGGAGCAAATGGGAACCATTATTTCTCTGAACATCCGTGGTTGTGGCATGTACGTTGATGCATTTTGCAAAATACACCTGTTTGCGTAGGCCACCCTGTATTGATTTCATGGCTTTGCATGTGGAGGTGTGTTGTGGCATTGCAGCTGTACCCACTCTGTGCCAGTCAATGGAATAAAGCAGTAGAACAGATGCTAAACCTAAAGCAATCTGCATTTTGTTTCTGCTCCCTCACTGCCTTTTTTTGTGGTCTGGGGCAGGTTAGATCCCGGCTGAAGTGGTACCATCATGCATACATGAGCCTGATATATTCGTGGCTTTGTTGATTAAGGAGTGATAAGACCAGGCCTGGAAAATTCCTGGCATTTTGATCCTCTAACCAAGGTCCACATCCTGGTGCCTTTTTGGCCTCCAGTAGTCCCTTCATGCTTAGCACCAGTGTGGCCACTTGCAGAATGAAATGGCACATCCTGCAGGTAAGGGGCTCATCCTGTGAGGAAAATACTATTAAAATGTAAGCATGAGGGATGTGCAGCGATGAGTTGCCATGCTGGAGTGATAAATATGTTTACATCTTTAGAAGTTGTAACTCAGCATGGATGAGCTGGTGTGCCCCCCCCTTCACATTCATGTTTGATTCGCGAACAGAAAGAGATGATCTGCTATTAGGGAAGCTTTCTCTTTGACTGGGGAGCTGGAGATGGTAGTGAGAGTGGCTTTCATAGATGAAAATAATTGTACACTTTTTGTATTATTATTTTTGGCAAAGAGCTAGCGTTTCAGCTTTCCAGCGTATTACATCATTACATTGTATAATGCATCATAATGATAGAGTGAATGGAAACGAAGAAATGCCAGCTTCTGTTGCAAGTTTAAAGACAGACACACATTTTCAGCTGGGAAAGCTGCTGTTCAGCTAAGTGTTTTCCTAGATGAAACAAAGCTGCAATCCCACTTGGCATTCGCATTAATTGTGGACTTGCCAACAGACCAGTTTCACTGGTGTATAAATTAGTGGAGAATTATTCAACTCATCTCAATAACTAAGAGAATATCCTCATAAAGCTTGCTGAGCTGTAAGACATTCCCCCTCCCCCCCACTTTCCAGGGTATTTTGCACCCTATACTTAGAAAAATCACAGAATTTGCATGCTGTTCCGAAAAAAAAAAAAAGAAAAAAAAAGAAAAAGGCCCATACAAAGAAAGGCATCAGATATACTGATAGCCCAGTGGAGCAATGTGGTGACTATCTGCATAAAATAGCAAGTTTGTATTGATCAGAAACTGTCCAAATTAAGAGGGAATTTTCTATTTTGTTGTTTGAGTTTGAGTTTGGGTGTTGCTTTTTTTTTTTTTTTTTTCCTTTTTGAAATTCAGCTAAAAATGGGAAGTGAAAGTGCCTGTGAAACATGCCTCATTGCCAGCATCAGACACCCAGCATTTCATGTCTCTCCATTGAAACAAGAGCCAGGGAAGTGCAAACTTCCCCAAAGTGTCCTGCCAACAGGCCTTTCTGACCTAAAAGGGGGATCACCTTTATGGTGACAGGATAATTTGATCTCTGTGCCATCTAATCCTTATTTTCTTTATGGAGACTGCCAGCAAGGGTGCCAATTAGTGCCAATTGTGATGGTGGCTTTTGTGATGCAGACACCTGCCCACTAGGAATTGGACTGGTACCACCAACACACATATGCCACTAAACAGCTGTCAGATGTTAATGACTTTTTGGAGTAGAATGTAAGGGCAGAATTTAATTCTGAGGCAATTTGCTGAGAAATTTTTACAATTTTTCACCTCTCTCTTTTCCCCCCTCTATTTTTTTTTGTTTCTGAATTCCAGCCTTCTAATGATTAAGTGTAATGTGAATTTTTAAGTATATCTCATAGGATCAACTTCATACCAAAACCCATGTGGCCTAGATGAGCAAACATCAAGTGAGAAATTATATTAATGGTATTCTTATTATTCTAAATTGTGTTTTAAACTTGTTTTCTGAAATTCATTCCTTATTTAGAATACTTATCCCAGCAACAGAAGAATGAAACGCTCTGTTTTATTTTATCACTCTTCTGAGACATGGCCTCTGGTTTTCTGGCTAAATTAAAAGAATGAATTAAATGTAAACATCAAACAATTTTAGTAATTCCTTTTCACTTTTTTTTTTTTTCTGATGACAGAGTGAAGTGCTTTGCAGCACTTCTGCAGCTTGCGCCATCACGAGCACAATAGTTCAGGATCTCTCTTATGCTTTTATTAAACTCTCATTTTCGGTCAAATCAACATTCCCTGCTTTGATGCCTGAACAGGGGAAGTTTACAAGCCTGCTTTACCCATGAGTAATTATATGTGTATGCTTGTATAAGTAGATAGACGTTAGTCTATATAGACACATGCACCCTTAACTGTAACTTTTTGTTTAATTCTGGTAATATGGTCATGCATAGGGCTAGGAGCACTTGTTAATGGCAAACAGCAGTTTCTGCTGGGCAGTATTGAGGTTGCATGAACCTTGTAGCTTGTGTAATGGGCTCATTGGTGAGGTGCTGAGCACCAGTGTTAGAGATGTAGGTGGGAAGTGCGGGTAGCATCTCACAGGAGATACTTGGCACTGTGTAAGAAAGGACCTTCAGAGCTGTAAGAGGATTCCTGTACCCTTTCCAAGCCTTGTGAAACGCTGCCGAAAGCTTCTGACGCCTGATAGTCCAGCCAAAGGCCAGACGCTGGCAATTAGTGTGATCTTTCAGCGCTCAGCCAACACATACTGCTGGTTCAGCCTTTGCTCTGGCAGGTGTCGCACCTTGATTAGCGCAATTGGTTATTGGCATCAACCACTAAACATGGTTCCTGCTAGATGTAAAAGGAAACAAGCCTAAGTAAAGGCAGCTAAGGATGGTACACAATGATAGAAAGTGGTCTAATGCTTTAAAAAAAATGATGGCATTATTATTGCTATTGACCTTTAGTAAACTCAGTCACATTAAGAGAAGGACACTATTGCCATATATGTGAGTGTAGTATGTATATAAAAAAAGTTTGTATGAAGGTTTTCAAGTGAAATAAAAGTAGAGGAAGTGCATCAGGGTCGTGGCTTTTTGTTGGAACTTGTTGCTGAAGTCTGGGCCATCATTTCTTGTCACTGTTTCCAAGGAATGAAAAGCTCTGTTACAGCTCGAACCAGCTCTTTTATTGCCTTCCTATCAATTTCTCTTCCACTTATTCATTCCTCAAGCGCTGACTATTTTAATGCAACTGTAAATGGCTTGTAGCCTCTACCACAGAAAGGAGGTTTTTTGTAGGTTGATTTGCAATTGTTTTTTGGTTTGGTCGTGGACTGCTCTCCCTGTCTGCTGTCACCCACTAGGGATGTTTCTGTACTGTCACCAAAACAAACTCTAAAATGTCACAGGTTTGAAAGGAGTGGCAACCAGTACAAGTAGCACTCATGGGTTTGGGAGTAGCAATGGCAAACATACAGAGGCTCAATCAGATTGTTTTATTTTGTTGACAGTTTTGACCATATTTTTTTTCCCCACCAGTTAGCTTGTTAAGGACTTTGAAAACATCTTCTCTACATCCTGGGGTTGCTCCAAGGCTTCCCAGTTAGAGAGGACACCACCAGGGCTCAGATTTTTGAAACCCCTGTTTTTTCAGCCCCTGCTCTGGCACTTGAGCTAAGAGTCATCTTTACAAAACCCAGAAATCCCAGTGGTTCCTTTCATAACATAAATGATCAGATTGGAGAAGGGCTCATCAATTAGCTTTCTTTAATGCACAAGGCACGCTATTCTTGAGTTTGAAAATGCTCTGCACTAGATTATACTATGATTTTTTCAGTGGGTGAGTAGTTACTTGCTCAGCTGAGCAGCAGGTACAAAGTCCAGCCCATTGTTCTGTACACTGTCCGCAGATGCAAGTCAAGGAATTAATTGAACTCAGCAGATCTCATTACTGGGACTGGAGTGAGAACCCGTGACACTACTAACAGGTATTCTTTGTTAGTGGTTTAAATGATGCAAGTATGTTTTAAACATTCCTATGATGTGTCTCTTGCACATCCTAACATATGTACTTTCTAATGAACCTGTAACAGGGTTTCTAACATACGCTAATCTTCAAAACATATGCAATATTAAAGAAAAGTGTGGTAATTCTTTAAACGCTCTATCATTGTGAATTCATATCATATTCATTGTAATAGCATTGATCAAAATGAATTCATTTGGTATTCATGTAGATGTCACATGTACTTCCATAGGTGTTTCATTGTAAATTAGCATTTCTCAGAGGACACTTAAAATAAAGTGTTGCTAAAAGTTCTCATTACACATATTGCTGAGATTAGTACATTAAGGATCATGTACTTACATAGTACTAATGCATTTCTGCCACTTAAAATGCTGCATTACCCATTTCTGATATCTAGCAAATATCTAAAGCAATTTTGAGAATTACTGACATCCTGAAGGAAGTGGTACTTTTGTGATTAAATTGGTTTTGTGTATTTCACTTTGATTTACAAAAAAACCAAAAACCCCCAAACCAAAACACCACCCATGCCAGATATACTTAAATGATTTTTTGATTTAAATGACTTTAGCATCAAGTGAAACAAAAAAAAAAATGAGAGCTCCATCTAATTAGAAAAACAAAAACAAATGCAGTAAATGCTTTTGGGTCTTCAAACTCGTCTCACAAAGCCAAATTAGCTAATTCTCTAGTATACTGTGGCACAAGCTTTCTGATGTATTTGCTTTCAGTTATTACTTCCTAAGAGAAAGACGAAAAGTTTTGTGGTCTCTGGCAGATGCATTTCTGATGTCTTGAATTGTCCATTACGGCTTGTTTGATCTGAAGTTATTTTTGAGAAGATGAAGTTTAAAGAAGTCTACAGAGCATTTTATAAATAGCTGACAAAAGGTGTGTTACAGTAACTATAAAAGAGATGGCATTGTTTGAGTCCTGAAACACTCCAAGCCTGTCCACCAGCATTGTGGGAGTCTTCTGAAAAGGACTGATGTAATTATTTTAAGGGTTTTTTTTGTATCACTCATAAAAAAACTCTGAAGCTTAACAGTGGGCCTGATCCTAGCAGAGACCTTTGGAAAACTATGGGGAAATGGCAACATTTTGGTGTTTGTGTTGGAAGGGAAGAGTCAGGTTTGGCCATGAGGTGTTACAAAACCTATCCCACTTAATACAGTCTGTTAGCAAATATTTGCTTGCTCTTCTGGCTTCATCTATGTGTGTTATGGCATGCAGTGCAGGGTTGCAGCAGGTGCTGGTGGTCTGTGTGGGAGGCACCATTTCCAGAGCTAAAAGGACAAAGAAAAGATGATGGTATGGCTAAGATGCTAGCTTGGGGTGTGGGAGATTTGGATCTGGTCCTGGTGGTGTGCCAGTGTGTCCCCTGTGCAAAAAAGAGCAGTGGGGAGAGCATCTTCCCTCCTGTCACTTGCCCTGGCATGGAGATGTTTTGGAGAGGAGCCACCTGGAAAGGGAGGAGAGGGAGAGCACGTAGAGGAAGAGATCTCACCCTTCTTTAGATTGCTCTGATATCTCATGTCTTAACCTTCTTCAAGGGTGACCGCCACACCCTTGCAGCCCGTTTCCAGCTTTTCTTGATTTTGATCTCTGTAGTGAGTTGAGCCGCAGCTCCAGAAACAACGTCTGACAAATCTGGGAGAGGATGCGCCTGCATCTGAGTATCAACTCTGTGATGGTGCTCAGCTTTGACTCTTGCCTTGCTTTTTTTTCCAGAAGTTTTCAGGTCAGAAAGTATTTTTTTAATTTATAGTGTTTGCTAGGTTGGTCTGAGAGTGTGCAGTGTGGCAAACCACAGGACAGAGTATGCAATCCAGAAATCCATGAGGTTTCAGAGCCATGATTAACTAATGTAAGATAATGAATAGCCACTAAAATCACATGAAAAATATGATAGTGCTATAAAGTATGTTTTTATAATCCTGCTCCTCCCCTTCTGTGTCTCCTCCTCCTCCTCTTCAACGTAACAAGGACCCTAATAGGCTTCATGTGTAAGTGCCTATTTTTATTAAAGACAAGTGTAATCTTTTGTAGTCCAAATGTCCCTATCATAAATACTAACTGAGGAAAATATTAGGACTCATTTATTTATGAACCCGTTAATAATGAGGTGCGGTTATGAAAAAAGCTTTCTCAGCACAAAGCCTACTGAACAAACAATGCACACTGGGGAAAAAGAGCTAGTTAGCCTTCCTGACTTAGATAAAGCTATGGAGAAATGACAAGTGCCAGTAATTAGCAAAGCCTCTTCAACAAGATAACCCTATACATCTTTGTCTATTTCAATCACCAAAGACTCCGGTTCAGTGTAAAATTAAAGCCGGGATGCCATCAATTTCCGTTAACCTCTTTATATTGTTCTGTGTTCATGCATATGTGATAGATAGTTTTTGTCATTTTATTAAATGGTGACATCTCAGTATGCATGTGGCTAAAACTGTTTTCTCCTTAGCAAAGTATTTTTAATCATCTCTCCATTGCCTTTATTAACTCAGTTCTTCTGAGTCCTAACTGCTTTATTCTTCAGTATCGCAGCTGTTCTAGGGGGTACAAATATTTGTTCCCATTCATTCCTTTTACAAGCAGTGTATCTGTGATTAAGAAGTTTGCGTCCTTTCTGGTATTCCCATGAGCAGGTCCAGTAGCTCTGTGTATGTCTGCTGACCACCTGTGGAACATCCTACTTCATTTTTATTGGAACAGGGCAAAATTTGTTGGTTACAGAGCTCAGCATCACATGCAGACCTCTGGTTTCCATGAGCATGGCCCGCTCTCTTCACATGTGCCCAGATGGACAGTCCTCACTTGGTTTTGGTGGTGTAGCTGCTGTTCACCTGCTTGGAGCAGAAGCCAAAGCCCATTGAACACAATTGAAAGACCTCCATCAATTCTATGGTCCTTTTTCATTTCTGAATGAAGTCTGCTTTTTTCCACCTTAAATGCTGAGCCCTGGTTTTTTTTTTCCCTCACAGACTTCCAGTATTTATGAGTTCATACTCCCTAACTTTCCCTGTGACTTTCAGATAAGTCAGAAAACATGTTCACCTGCAGCTTTGCAAGGGAAAAAAAAAAGTTATAAAACAACCCTGTTTCCTTGACATTGGGGCAGGTTTGCTGGGAGTGCTTGCAGAGTTAACACCGAGTGACCTGAGAAGTTGCATGAGGTGTTGGGTATCATAACAGAAGTTCCTTCTGGCTCCATTCTCTTACTCTATAATGTCTTTTTACTTGTTTTAAGTACTCCAGGCTCTGACTTCTGAGGTTATTAATCTTCATCTGTGCTCTTTTTAAACTTTACTACTAGCACTTTTTTGCCTCAGATATGCTTTTATTCATTCTTCTCAGCAGCAATAACCTCTCATATTGGCCAAATTAGGAAATAATTGCAAATAATAGAGAATCCTTTTCCAGTACTACTATAAAGGATTATATATGTGCTGTGTTTGAGGGATGGCACAGAGTGTAAATACCAATATGAGCAAATAGGCAGAGGAGTGAAGTACGCTGTTTGGCTCTTGTGCTGCATTTATTTCTGGCTTGGAGGTCTTTGTATTCAGAGACGTGTTTACCAGCGGGGATGCATCACGCGTGGTGGTTTGTGGAGGAGAGAGGGAAAAGCAAGACCTGATGTTGCAGGTCAGTTTGTTGCAGTCCTTGAACGACTGTAGGTCATTTAGGAAAACCTGTGCAGAGTCACTTAGTCTTCCATGGTGGAAATAAGAATTGAATGAGTCAAATTAAAAGTTACTTGTATTTTTTAAACAGAAACATCTGATCTATCTTGTTCATATTTATGTGGCCACAGTAGCCACGGCTTGTTTCTGTTCAGTGAGTAGGGAGAAACGTCGCTAATTCCAGGAATTCCACCCCAGTTTTCCTGTGCATTGTTTCAGTTTTGGATCTTTATCTATTGCTTTGAAATTCCCAGTTGTCCAGTCAAGGAGCTGAAACCAGGAGTTTCCGTCTGACTTAGATCACAAGTCCCGCAGAACAAGTGGCCAGTAATCCAACCCAGCTATTTGCAAGCAAGCAAAACGTCTAATTTGGTGTCATGTTAATAATTACTTTTCAGTAATGAGCATATATGTAGGACTTTAGGATATGCTTGTGCAATATAAAAAAAATCAACCCTACTCTCAGGTGTCTAGCTGCTCTCATACATAGGCATTTTCAGGATCAAAGCTACTATGAATGTTATTCACAACAAATAATTCTATCAGCTCTTGGGAAGAAAATACGGAGAACATTCATGTAATGCTGCCATCGCAGTTGGGGAGCAAGGAAATATGTTGACTGTAGGAGAGAGCAAAGCTCTCTCAGTGCTCTCATCACATTAACACTTACCTTCCTTTCTTCCAGTCAAAGTTCTCTGAGCTGCTGCTTTCCATTGTTTTTTATTATTCATTTGAATCAGAAAATAATATTTTTCTCTTTAATTCAGGAAAAATTGTCATTGCCCACCTCCTGCTGAGGGAAAAAAGTGCCAGAGCTCATCTCCTATGAGCTCCTTCTCAGTTCGAATGCAGGTTGCAATGGCTCCTTTGAAAATGTAACAGGCTATTATAGAAATATGTATTTACACAGTATTTTAAGATGCACATTATCCACCTGACAGACCATAACAGCTCACCATTACAGCCTATTGAATAAAACCTCTTTGCACCATTTTTTCAAAGCAGATACTTCTTACGTGGTAAGTCGTGACTTTGTTGCGTAAAAGTGCAAGTTAATTGTGTAGGACTGTAGATGGACACCATTTATCTTTAACCCACTGCAGTGGGAACTTCTTGCTCTGACCCTGCTGCTTAGAACAAATTATTCTGACCAGAGAGATGCAAATAAAAAAAAATGAGAAAAAAGCTTCATGAACATGAAAGGAAAAGTTGGAACATTTGTAATGTAATGGACTGCATTAGATTATAAAAGAGATCATGCTGCTGGTGAGCACAGACGAATGAGTAACATGGCTCAGTTGGAAATCCCCAGCCATACTGTTGTGTGCTGCTGTGCCACGGCCTGCTGTACATGTCTACAAGCTTTTAAGCTCCTAGCAGCCTGACTGCAGTGCTCTCTTTGTCTGCCACCACTTTTTGGGACTTGGGTTGACCTCCTGAGTCCCCAAGGACCTGGGAGCATCCCAACTATTCAAGAAGTTCTCCTTTACTGATTTTGACTCCCAGTCATAAGCCCTTTCCTCTCCCTTGCAGAGTTATTTTCCTTCTACCTTGGCTCGTCCCGTTATTAAGAGAGACCCCTCTATTCTGAAAATATCTCTGCTTGCCCTTCTTGCCCAAAATTCCCATCCTCGTTTAACTGACTCCAGCTAATCTGTTCTTCAACAGTTTCTTTCTTCTAGGAATTCACATTAGAAACTTCACTGCCCTAGGTGCCATCACTCTCTTTGTCCAAGGATGCTCGTTTTGAGTAGATAATAATCAAAATTTAACAAGCCTCCTTTGTTAGCCTGGAGCTAGGCACAAGGACCCTTTCTGTCATCTCCTGTGAGTTTTAACTTAACAAGAAACAAAAAACAACAGAGAAGGCCACAAGACCCCAACTTCAACATAAAGCTTGCAGCTGAAGACATGGTGTCCCTAGTATCAAACATGCTGAATAAGCTGCAAATAAACGAGATTCCCAACTTGTTATAAGATGAAATAGAGCCTAGCCCCCGTTGTGAAACAATTTTACATTGCAGATGTTCATGAATGCATGGAAAATGTGGTGACTGCAAGTCTCTTTTCGTTCCCTATCTTCAGGATGTCAAAACTGATTTTTTTGAAGAGACTCTATAATAGTTACAGTTGACTCCCGAGAAAAGACTTGCATGTCTGGAACAAAAAAAGGACTTCCAGCCAGCAAAACAGCGTTGTCTTCTTCCCTCCCACCATACAAATAAGCACACACAACAGAAATACCAAACAGGCATGGGTTTTGCATATCATGCCAATTTGATCCGAAACAGTATATTAATATAAATCACCTCCAAAAAAGGGAAAAAAATTTAAAGGGAAGTGAATAGCTGCCAAAACAACTTACACACAGAGCCAGTGTCTAACACTAAACCTAGTGGAAATTATGTATTTCCACTCTTCATGAAGCAAAGCAGTGGGGAGCCAGTGCTTTGAACCATGCATTGGACACTTGCTGTGAGTCCCCACTAGAAAGCATATGGTTTGAGAGGAAACAGAAAGACCATCCAAAAAAGCACTGGTCTATAACCAGGAGATCTGTAAATAGCCTAAACTCATCCCTTACTTCCCCTGCACGAGGGCACTGAAGGGCCCCGTCTAGTCTTTGCTGTGTCTGCTCCCCACTGGGATGCCAGCATGATCTCAGACCCTGCTGAGATGACTCCTCTCAAAACAGAAAGAATGCTTTGGAGGAGCAATTGTCAGCCCATGGATGCAGGGATGCTTGTAGGCCATGACTTTGTGTGGCAGACTGCCGTTGATAGGGTTCCTGTTGTATGGGTACACACCCCACTCTGCTCCAGCTCATCTTTCTCCAGCGCTTCTAGGAGGACTTTTGTGGTGTCCAGCCCACAGTTTGGAGCTGACCTTCCATCTGTGGGTTTGTCTCAAACATCTCATCCTTTACTCTTTGCTCTTTACTCATTTGTGAAGGACAGAAGTTGTGGTTTTCTGGATTTTCTAGGTGTGTTTGGGAAAACCTTTCTCACTTTCTAAGTAGTGTACTTGGTTTAATTTTCATTATTTTTAGATGTTAAATTTTAGATCAGTACAGTATGTCTTAAAGTACTGTATTAGAATGCTGCTTGACTCACTTCCAAATTGAAGACCTTTTAAAAAAATTGAAGCAGTCCAATAATTTTAAATCACTCTGCACTGTGCATTGCAATTTAAAATTATTGGAGTGCTTCAAATTTTTATAAGCCCTTGAATTTGGAAGTGATCAAGGTTCTGGGCATACTCAGTGTAGAGCAATTTAAAATTATAAGAGCTGTCAAATTTTTATATAAGCACTTCAGTTAGAAAAGGGATTTGGGTTCTGGGCATGTGCAAAGGGGAGCAATTTAAATTATTAAAGTGCTTCAATTTTTTTTCTAAGCACCTGATTTTGGAAGGGTTTTGGTTTGTGCAGCCTAAAATGACAACTTCCTTTGAGAGTTTCTTCTTAAAAAGAATTTCAATCTTGCAAACTAAAGTATTCTTTAAAATGTGAATTCGCTGATACTTTAAAAACTGATTTGCACAGAGCTTGGTGCCCAGGACATCTATTTTTTTTTTTCACTCATTTTATCATTTCATTCTTTAAGGGGCAAAATGATGGTATAGAAATAGCTGCCTCTTTGGATTTTAATTTTTTTTCCAACTGTTGCACTCATGGTGCAAAAAAGAATGGAAAAATGAAAAATTCGAGGAGAAGAAATGAATGTTTTTTTCCATGGGCTGTCCTGCCTGGCCTACAGAACTTATAGGACATGTAAAATTAGAAACAATTTGTTATTAACTCTCCTTATAATGTCTCTCAACACTCTAAATGAAAGCCATGTGATAGCTGACTGAGCCTGAAGAAAGGAAGTTGGAAAGCAGCTTTATTTATACACTTGTGCTCCATGCTGAAGTGATTCCTGCCAGGAGCCATGCCAGGTTTGCCATCTTTGCACCGAATCCTGCCCCATCCCTTTGCTTTCCAGCACTGGATAACACAACAGGACACGGAGCAAGGAGAAGAGGGAGGACAACTCCTCTCCCTTCCCACAAGCTGTGGATCCACATACTGGACAAGAGTTAAGGCTTGGTGGGCACATGCAATTTTGTATTCTGCAGGAAGGATCCAATTCAGGCACTGTATCCTGCTCTTTGTCACAGTGGGACAAATGAAGAGTGAACCTGACACAGCTGAGCTGGAGATCGCTGGTCCAGACGCAGGATTTGGCTCATGGGCAAGATGCGAAGAAGGATTGCTCTTACTGAGCTGCCAGAGGAAAGAGATAGGGGAAGTGAGCGTGCTGACCCCTCAGCTCACGTTTCTCTCTTAAACCAGGGATTTACCCTATAGGGTGGGTATCAGGGTAATTATTTAATGTATAGAGGGCACTATGTACATTAAGCTTCGCGTATATCAGATGTGCATGTGGAGTGAAATAGTGCATTTCATCAAACGCCAATTTAGTACTTTCTTCCCCTCGAATGCTCCTTTCACTTGTTACCATGGAGGTGATAGGTGACCACTTGTAGTTGTTTTTCCTTGGAAAATGAAGTTTTTGAATAAAAGCCAACGATCGAATTAAATAAGGGCAAAGATATGGCAGAGGTGAAATTCAAAAGATAATTCGTAATAATTGGTTTTCAAGCAGGAGCCAAATGAATCATATAGTCAGTAACAAGGGGTAAAATTCCTGAAAACCTGTTGCATTTTCCCTTGGAGTTTTTTTCAGAAAGGTAGAAGTACAAAAATGTGTTGGTTTTTTTTATTTTTATTTTTTTTTTATTGTCTCTTCTATTCACTACGTCATCTGCTTGGGATGTGAAAACCAGGGGCAGTTCTGTGCCAGAAGGATGAGGAACAGAAGACCAAACATAGTTTTGCTGGGTATAAATTAGTTTGGGCTCTGCTGGACGTTTGTGGCAGGTAGTGGACAAGCTCTGCTCAGCCAGTCTCCTCAGTGTGCAGAGGGAATGGAAGCAGCAGAGATGGGGGTGCTGGGGGCTCAGTGCAAGTGAGCCGGCATGTCTGGTTGTGTCAGCAGCGAGAAAAGGTTTTCTGGGGAGAGTCTGGTAGATGTGAGCTCTCTGTCACTCTCTTCTCTTTCTGTCTAGTGTGTGAGCATGAATTTGATTAAAAAACTGCCCTGGCAGAAGAGCAATGGGGGCAGGTCCAGGCTGTCCTGGCAGTGGCTGCTGGCAGGTCCATGCAGCTATGAGTGTGTGTGTCAGAGGAACACGTGTGGCTGCAGGTGTGTGCAAAGGCAGAGGGCTAGCAAACTGGGTGTAAAACACAGAGAAAGACGCTGGCCCTGTTTGTCTGAATCCTGATTCTGGTACAAAATCAAGAGTGAATGGGCTCTGAGCTGCTGCCTCACACACCCACAAGAACGAGCACCGAGGCTGCCTTAAAGTTCCCATCTCACTGATTCACTTCAGATACAGTGTGCTCGAACCCCGCTTTTGGGCTGTATTCATGCTAATGTTGACAGTTTTTTCCTCCTTTGTTACACTGTGCAAACCAAATAGAAAGTGAGGTGAGCTTGTCTGAGCAGATGAAAGATGGCAAGAAATTGGCGCTTGGGGACCAGTGTCTTGGTGACATCGACTCTGCAGTCCTTTTTTTCTCTCTCTCCCTGGCTTCCCCTCTCCCTCTCATTCTCTCTGAAATGGTCTGTGCCTCCAGTAATTTACATAATACTCTTCTGACACCTTTACTTTAGTCATCAATCACGGTACCTTCTCTCAGTCTATCTTTTGTCTGAGCATGTCTCTTCTTTATCAGGCCATGCACAAAAGATTAATTTCACAGTTTTTCTCCCTTCTTTCTTTCCTTGCAAGATACAAAGCTCATGAAATGACAGAAGCAAGATAATGAAAACAACAATGCAAGCAATTTTTTTTTTTTGTTCTTGCTGGTTGGATCTCAAGATACTTTTTTTAACCTCATTGTGTGCCATCTGTCTTAGAAAAGGTCTGCTCTGTATTTTTTAATACAATTCTGATGGTGTTCTGAAGACTACCTGGGAAAAAAAAAAACACATATTTTAATCAGGCCAGAGGCACTGATTCTTAAAAAAAAAAAAATATATATATATGTATTAAAAAAATTGCTGAACAATTAAAGCAAGGGGTCCATTTCTAATGGTGGCATGGGCTACTGCACAGTGCCGATGCCCCAATTAATATTAATGATCTCTTGTGCATAGTAAATTTATGGCATTTGATTGACTCACACAACTACACTGCAAGCTGTCATGTAAAGTGAAATATATGGGCACCATTGCCTGATTTGCATATGCATATGTTCTTAATATTAATTAGTCTAATGGATCTAAGGACCTGGAGATAATTTGAGTACTGGGAGAAGTGAAGCAAACAAACAAAACAAAACTCGCTGAAAAGTGTCCTGGTATGGGCTGGTCCTACAGTCAAATAACTCTCCCAAAATGCAAAATAATGGGCAGGGATTTCTCCTCCTTCCTCAGGTCTCTCCCAGGACAAGCCAAATTAAAATCTTATCCCATATAATGCATTGTTTTGGCTCTGACCCTGACACTTTTTAATTTGAAATATTTAACATGCCAAAGAGATTACAGAATTATATACAGACAAGTTTGAGTGCAGGTTTATGCGTGTAGGTCAGGGCTATGAGATTTGCAGACCTGCAAGGGGGCTATTTCCCAATACACCTGTGTAATTTCCATTAATATTAATGGAAACCATGCAAATTTATTGGGGAGAAGTTGGTCTCCCCAGCGTAGCTTTGTACTTGCAGTGCCTGGGAATGATGGCACAGATTTCCAGAGGAAGCAGCCACTTTTCACCATTGGGCTTCCAAAGTTAGTGGAAATTCACTTCTTTTCAGTAGTCCAGGGAGCAAGAGGTGCCAGAGCGCAAAAGCAAGGAGGTGTCAGGGTAATCTTTTCTGTTTGACTTTTGTCACGCATGGGGTTGGCTTGTGGGAGGGTTGATGTCGTAATCCTGGATGCACCCTTATGCCAATACAACTCCTGTCTGTGCTAATCAGTTTTATGTTTTCCCCAGGCTTGGACCAGTGAGTTGAGCCCAAGTGAGTGGACAGGGCATGCTTCCCATCAGTGAATGGGATCACTGACTTCATGTGCCTCCATTCATTGTTAGTGCTGGTCATTTAATATGTGATGAGCCTGTAACAAATCACATCTTATAAACTGTGCCCAGTTCTCCCTTATGCACTCAGTGAAAGGAATTAGTGTAGTTTACCCACTTAGAAACTGAAGCCATCCTGCAAACTGGCATGTGGCCTCCACCTGTCAAGCTCCCCATCCTGAAATTTCACCAATACTGAAGATTTAGTACATTTGCTGCACAATTGGTGGTGCCTGTTGCGCTGCTGTGCACCTGTGTGCTGAGCATGATGCTGTTGAATTCAGGACGGATGGACAGGTGCCTTTTTGTGAGTACAGCAAGGCTTGCCCAGATGCCTTTGTGTTACAACGCTTTGTGCAAGATGAGGAATACATTTGGATGATGGTGAAGAGAGACTGGCAGTGGAGTCTAAGGCCTTCCAGGACCACAAAGTGCTGGAGGGAGTTAGCGAGGGAAGGGAGGGATGCTCCAATGCCCTTGCAAATGGACAAAAAGCAGGAGGAGGCTGTGCTGTTTTGTAAGTGCAGTGTGATGATCCCAATGGAAAAGGAGAATAGGCTTAGCCCTCTGGCACTCCCCACCCTGCTGGGAGTCCTCTGGGAGAGTTGGTGGCTTAGGGCACACCTATGTGGCATTCTGCTTTAAGGGAAGTGGGAAGGATGTGTGGGATGTGTCCACGAATCTGGCTGTGGCTCTTTTACAGTCCAGGCTGGTGGCTGCAAGGCTGTTTCTGTCCTGATGAGGAGATGGCAGAGGAGTGGCTGCACATACAGCATCACTGTGACCAGGAGAGTTTCTGCGTGGGCAGTTGTGGTGAAGCTTGAGCAGCCAGCTGAGGAGCTGGGGCTGCAGCTACAGCACAGCTCATTCATGGGCAGTCTACAGGGAGCAAAGCTGCAGTTACAGCAGGGAAGGATGAAAATCCCAAAGACAGGAGCATAACAGCAGCTCCTCCAAGACAAGTGTGTTTTGGAGCTGGGAAACTAGTTAATGCCATTCACAACCTCAGGGGGACATGGGGCCTCAGCCCTAGATACAGTGCCTGACTTGCCTGGGTTGTTTCTTGTAAGAGAGAAAACACCCCACGCAGCTTCAGCCCATTTCCAGCCTGCAAAGCTGTAATGAATCTGCAAGTTGCTGATTGCCTTTATGAGGTGCTAAGCTCTGATGGCTGCCTGATACCAGGGAGGAGAGTGTAGGCTCTTGGCTGGATCAGGTCTACAGTGAGTTGTTCTATAGAAAAAAATGACTTTTCTGTACGAAGGCATCACTTATATACTGAATATATATAACAAAACCTGGAAAGCCTCTAGTCACTCATTTTAGCTGCTAAAATGCCTTTAGGCCAACATTCCTGCTGTGAAAGGGGTTATGGACATGTCATATGGGGGTCATCAGTGAAAAATATACCCAACTTTTGTTATTCTTAAGTCTAAATCAAAAACCTCTTTTCACAATCCACTAAGGGACGATTTACTAGAGAGTAGAATGTGGTATCAATTATTTCTGTGGGCATCCTTTTTGTTATAAGAAGCAAAGAGGATTGCTTGAGAGTCAATAGCATGACTCCATCTCAGATTACTAAATAATGAAATGCTAAACTTGGCCTAGAGTAAGGACTATTGGTGTCTCAAAGGGACCAGAGGCTTCAATTAAATCAGAGGACAGTGTTCAATGAATGAGAAAAGGATGCTTAAGGTACGATGACATATTACCGGATTTTACATTTAATTGCAGTGCTTTGTTCTTTTAATAAAAGCACAAGAGCAGTGGATCTCCATTATGGTCATCTGGTGGCATTGTTCACTGTGGACAGTTTATTGTAATTTATTCGCTATGTTTAATCCTGCTGTTTTTCATATAAATGAATTCTGTCTGCTTTATTTTATGTATTTTCTTTGCTTTAAAAAACCCACGCACCTAATAGTTATTTACAAAGAAAGGAGCTTTTCCACTGAAATACTCAACAATGCAAGAAAGAAACAACCCCGCCTAGTATGAAACAGGAACAAAAGTGAGTGCTTCTGCCCAGAGGTGTGTAATTCTGCGTCACCCAAGCAGGTATTGCCACTTGTAGAGCAATGTGGCTGCTCAGGGGCAGCGTCTTGCTGTGCAGCCTCAGGGTTTTTGTGAAGGCACAAGCTCCTGAGAGCTTGGTGCAAGAAGTTAAGCGAAAGACAGGGAGCCATGGTCCCGACCTCCTTCCCCTGATACATCCTCATTCTTTACGTGGGGCTCTGTGCCCCTGAGATTTCCTATGCTTGGACTGCACAGGTGCGCACTGTGGGCATGGGGGCCATGCGTGGATTGGCTTCATGGATTTCTGGTGCAGGAGAAATAGGCTTAAAGATCCCCTGTCCCCAGAGGTGGGTTTTAGCTTTTCTGCTTGGTGCCCTGGGAGAACGTACAGCACACGGCGGTAGTTTTGCTGCAAAACCACAGGAGCATGTGTATGTGATTATACATATGTGTGACCACACATGCATGCACGTATAGATATATTTATAGTTCTATGTTTGCGTATGTAGTTATACGTATTTATTTTAAAATGTAAACATATAAGTGTTTTTAAATGGTTGTCATGCATCTATCTCCTTTTAGACCTTTTTGCTGTGACATGTCATTGCTGTGACTTGTCTCATCAGATCACGCCAATTGTAGACCATTATATGAATGATGAAATCATCAGTGATTTAACCAACGTAACCTGATGCATCATGGCAACAGTGTGGTTACTGTCAACTTAGGAAGGGAGAAGTTGAGAGACCTCAAAAACTCAGATGCTGGTCCGTATTTTTAGAGTGTGGTTTGGTCGTTTGTTTGTCTGTTTCTTTGTATTTTTCTCATAAAGATCCGTGTGCAGGAGAGGGACTCTTAAATGGAGCTGAAACACAGTGTGCATCAAGCAGACACAGGGGAGACAGCCTCTCTGCAGCCCTGGACAGTGCATGTCTGGTTTTGGGGCAAGATCTGCCCTGAAAGGCGGTCACAATGAGCAGTTCACTTTCCTGTTTAAACAGGTTAGGTGTCTGTCTTTTGGTTCTGCCTTGTTTCAGCTCGCCTCGTGTCAGAGCCTGTCTCTGGAAACGTGGCAGTTCAGCAAGGATGGTGGGATGAGACGACTTTCAGAAATAACGACACGAAACGATGGCAGCCAGCCCTGCTGAAACTGCCACTGGGGGTTCCTAACCGGGGTGGTGCCTGTGCCCGGGGTGAAGTTGTGAGCTGCATTGCCTACTGGGGAGAAAATTCTCAATGGTTTTAGCTGGAGGGTTTCTTTGGTGGGTTTCTTTTCAATGAGCATGCAATGCTTTTAATGGCTTGCAGTATCTAATTTTTGTAACATCATTTAGCTGTGTGACAGTGTCAGAGTAATGAATTCAGGAAGTGTGCAGTGAGGATTTTCTGTGCAAGAGGGTACAGGCAGTACTTAACTCCCTATCGATTGCAACTGATAAGCAAGTGAGTACCTTCTGACCAGCCCAAACAGGTGCTTTAGGTCCCAGACATGAGTGTTGGAGTGCGGGATTGGGACTGTAGTCTGCAATCACAGCCTTCCAGCGCTTGGAAATAGCTTTTGCTTTTATTGGGCCAGTCCTTTTCAAGGGTGCTGGTGTCAGCTAGCTCCCTCCTGGGTGGCTATATGTCTGGGTGCAGGATGGAGCAGTACGCACAAGTGCCACTTGTGCGTGAGGCTGATGCCACATGCCAGCCCCCTTGGCATGAAGTCCTGTGCTGTGGGGGGGAGAAGAGGGAACGATAGCTGTGAACTGGGCAGTCAGTTCACCCAATGCACCGTGTTTGTCGTAGCTGTTTCTTCCAGGGGCTAATGCAACGTGACTCTGCAGTGTGCATATTTGTAAATTACCACATGATGAATACAGGGCTGTGCTCCAGCAAACCCTTCCTCTTGACAAAGTGCTGTGCCTATTCCCAGTTCTCCCTGGCCTCTGTTTTTGTTAATTTTACACTGAAGGATCAACATGCCCAGGATGCACGCCTGCATCCATCTCTCTCCCTCTCAAAGGAAATTAGTGCTTTCCTGTCACCGCAGGTGATATGAGAAGGGGAGGAAGTACACAAACTGATTTATCTGGAGCTGTCAGCTGTTTTGAGGATGTTGACTACTAAGGGTGTCAGCTCCTCCTCAGTAGTTGGCTGACTCTGAAGAAGACCCCATTCCTCATTAAAAGAGCACTGAGCTGCACTTGAAAGTGACTTTCCCACTTGTTCTCCTCTCACAAACATCACAATAACAGATTCGCTGTTTAAAGTGGCATGATCTTCATGCCAGGCCCAGGCAGCTTTGTAAAATACACCTCTGCAGCACTTGGTAGCATCGGTACCATCCATGCAAAATTCATTTGAGGTATAAACTAGAGACTATCATCACAGATGACAGTTATAGCAAATCAGCACGCTGTGTACAGTTTCATCCTTTATTCACATTATGTATCATAATAAACGTCGTCCTAGCAACACAGTTTGTTGAGAGTCAAAAACAATATCCCACAATGCCTCGCCATGGATGGATGTGAGAAATCACGGCTGTAAGAGCCTGGTATAGCCTGAAAAGGAATCAACACTTTCTACCATTATTTTAGAGGGCTCTTTCCTCCTGCCACTGCAGCCTTGGGAGAGGTGCAGGAAGGGAGCCTGCGTGAAGTGGGGGTCCCTGCTGCACACTGACCTGTGTGGAGCAAAGCACAGGGTTAGCAGCACTAGATCTAGGGAACTAGATCAAAATGTGTCAAAACTCAAAATTGGAAGGTTTGAGGAAGAAGAGGAGGGACTGTCACATGGGTAAATTGAGTAATATTGAAGAAGAAATATTACTCAGGTATGAGACTATATCTTCCTTCTTTTTAATAACTGCTCAGTGAAAAAGCACTACCAAGGTTTTGAAAGTGGAAAGAAAAAGAAATCTTAATTTAAAAATAATATACGTCTTTGGTATAGAATTCCTCTCAGAACTGAAAGAGATGTTTCCTGAGTGGAGCCGCGTGTGATTCATATAACATTTTGCCAGCCCCTGGGGAATGTCATCTCCTTCTGATGTCTCCATTTGCCGGAAAGGCTTCATTGCAGGTACAGCACCAGGCTGCCACACGAAAGGGCTGAGTTCACTTTCAGAACCTGACACGCACATGCTCTGTGAGATACGGCAGCCCATTTTCTCTAATCCGTGCCCTGACACCTGTGCTTTTCCTTATCCCTGGTTGTGATAGCCCTTGCTCACATGCTCAGTGTTAGGCAGGAACTACTGCCTCCCCATAGTGCTGGTCAGCCCATGGTGGAACTGCTGGTTCCTTAAGGCTGAATCCCTCGAGTGGGTCCAGCAGGATACTGTCCCCCGTTGCGTAATGCAAATCATGTGTTTCCACTGCTGGAAAAACTATGAGAAGAGAGACCCAACTCTTGTCTGGGGTGCATCCTCTGAAAGGAGCAATCGGAGATCACACTTGTGAATTCTCTCGTGTGGAGAGTGCTTTGTTGGGGCAAAACACTTTTTTCAAAAGACTCTGTTTATCTTTTTTTTTTCTCCTACTACTATTTTGAACAAAATTATCACTCAGTATCTCTCTTAGTTAGAAATAGCTTAATCAATAGACTACTAGAAATGAGGAAACATCTTGGAAAGTCATCCTAAGTGTTGCTAAAATGCACCCAATTTCTGAATGAGCATGGAGCCACTTTCACAGAGAACCTGATCTAGTGTATAGTTCTGCAGTTCAAAAGTAACAGAGCCAGTGAGACACAAATGCCAGAGGAGATAAAGTCAACCCTTCCCTGCACAAATCCCTCAGGAGAGGAGATAACAGATACCATATGAGTTCAGCCTTTACACAAAGAAAAGCTTACTACCAAGCAAAGGTCTCAAACTATAAAGTCTGGAACAGAGCCCTTCCAGCCTGTGGGGAGGTTTGTGTCTTGCCCGGGGATGTCGTGAAATGGCACCACTCATCATCCTCAGAGTTTATATCCGGGTCCACAAGAAACACATGTAAAAGTCTGGATCCAGAGATGGGGTTTGAGCTCAGCTCTGCATAATTCATTGTTGTGGAACAGTCCTGCAAACTAGAATAATTTATCTTATTTTTTAAAGTGCTTGCAGGTTTGGGTGTTACAGCTGACAGGACAGTTGGGGTCCTGTGGGTGGGAACTCCGAGAAACACTAAAAAAAAAAAAAGCTGTTATGGTTATTAATCAGAATTTTGTGTACTTTTCAATTCGCTTCTCCAGGACTGATTCCACTGTACAATAATTAAAAAGAAACCCGTGCTGACTGTGGTGCCCCCCCGCCCATGGAGTGGTGCCTGGCTGATCCCATTGTCTGCACCCGGAATGCTGAGCCTACAGTTAATAATTAGTTAGCAGTGCTTAAATGAAATCGCACAACCGATTCCCTGGTACACTGGCAGAGGTGGCGGCTGAGCCAGCCAGAACTTTGTCATCTTGGCAGGGAGAAGGGGTGCTCGCTGCCATCCTGCAGCCAATGTGCTGTGCAGGGGAGCTGGCACGGCCGTGGCAGCGTGGCTGGCAGCACGCTGAGCCCGGCAAAGAGGCATGGGCAGGAGGGGAAGGAAAGGTTTTTGCCATTTTCTGGGGAAAAAAAAAAAAAAGGAAAAGGGACTCTTTTTTTTGGTAGGTGCGTTTCCCGGAGATGTCTCTCAGGTTCATATTTATTGTTTATTGCCCGTAAAACTGTGTTTCTATGCTTCACAAAGCCATCATTTCGATGTAGTCTGCCTAGCCTGAAATGATAAATGAAAGCAATGAAGGGAGAGGAAGGGTGTTCTGGTGATTAAAACTCCAGATTTGACTTGAGAAAGTAGGTTTCAGCTCCATCTCTGCCACCAACTTTAGGGTGACTTTTGACCAAGCGTTTAATCTCTTTGGGTTTATGTGTGCTGGGGAGAGCAATGATTTTTCTCTTTTTTTGTGGGTCTTTTTTTTTTTTTTTTTTTTTTTTTTGGGT
>VXBW01007086.1:297630-328723 GCA_013400375.1 Thinocorus orbignyianus
TTGTTGGGTTTTATTTTGGTTTTTTTGGCCTTGTTTCCTTAGGCTATTCAAGTCTTCATGTTGGGGATCCTTTTTACTATATAAAATGTGACCAAAATGGGGTGCCACTGTAATTTATACTTCTATTCTCAGTATTTTAACAACATGTTCATGTATATACAGAGGGAAAATGGTATAGTAATTAGAAAGGGTCTATATGATGAGAGTGTGAATGGTAGCGAATAGTGAACCGTAGAGAAATCCTTTTTGGACTGGAGCAGGTTTATTTCCCTCAGTGGTGATTGAAATTAATATGGGCTTTTATTTTATGGAGGTACTCGTAAACTGGAGGAAGTGTGATGGCCTTGAGATGTAAAAGGTCAGAACAGATGATCTAATAGTCCTTTTTAGCCCTAAAACTATGAAGGAAAATGAAGGCTTTTAAAAATTATTCTTTTACCACAGTTAGACAGAAAATGGAAAGACAGGGTGGCAAAGCTAAATCCCAAACGTGGACACTTGGTCTATTTGCCCATTCCTGTGCTGGTAGATTTCCACAGCCATGTGTCCAGGATGGTCTCTGAGCCCCCCCTCTAAAGGGTGCCTGAAAGGCAACCAAAAAAAGCCTGTTGTCAGGAGGCTTTAATTCACTATTACAGGTGATCACCTCTCCATTGGAAGTGTAAGGGTCCATAAATCAAGAAATGGTTGAAAACTGCTCTGGTCTTTGCCTGCAGTTAAAGACATCTCACTTCAACCACATTTATGCTCCTATCATGATTTCCCACTCCTGTACCTGCTGCTGAACAGGGCATTTTTTAACACCACTATCAAACCGGCCTGTGGCCCTCTTCTAATTCTCTCTTTTTCTACCCACCCTACAATTAAATATCCATAAGGTGACAAACACATAATGACCTTAATATACAGCACTATTGCATAGCAAATACACAAGTGCACCTTGGTAGGAGCACTTTACAGACAAATAAATATAATCGCTCATCAGTGCTATTGTTTTTGCCGTACGTGTGGTCTGGATCAAGAGCTCAGCGTGCGTTTGGCAGTGGAGTGATTCCCTTAGGGGTTTGGAGGTACTGCTCCAACCAGGAGCACTTCTCCACTTCCCTTAGCATCTCCAACCAGACCCAGCCAGGGAGGGACATCCCATGAGCAACCCACAACTGCCTACAATACTGCTTCATGGCCATCCTACCTTTGCAAATCTGATGCTACAATCCCGGCGCGACTCTGCATCGCTTTAGAGCTCTCAGGACAGATGTGCATGGAGAGGGACCTCTCCCCTCCCCAGCCCTGGCCAGGTAGCACGTTACGGACTTCCCAAACCAGAGGCTGTGCCAGACCATGGTGCTTGGCAGTCCTCTGTAGACCTCTACTGTGAATTTGTCTAATCGCATTTCAAAGCCATTTATATTCCTGGCCTCTGCATCATGCTGTGCAGTAAGTTGCATAATTTAGTTATTCTTTGTAAAAGTGTTTCTTATGGGCTATTTTAAATCTGCTGCCTTATAATTGGGTGCACTGTAGTTCTTATGCTGTGAGAAATAATGACTAATTCTTTTCTATTTGCTTTCCCTATACTGCTCATAATTTTATAGACTTTATTGTGTGTTCTCTGATTTTCCTCTATCATTTTGTAGCTCGAAGGGCTACATTTTTTACAGAAGTCAGCACAATGGGAGATAAGTAGAGGATTTGGTGGGTTATTGCAGATCCTGAAATGTAGAAGAAAAATTGATCATCAGCTGAACCAAAAATGAAATTTTAGACTTTTTTTTTGATTATAAAATATAAAGGGATAAAAAAACACTTTAAAAGGCCAGTTTGGCGTTCAACATTGGTTTCAGAGTTTTATTTCAATGTTGAACCCTTTTGTTTTTATGCAAGCTGACAATTAAAGAATATCAAAGTCGAAGAGATTTCATACAAAAGGCTTGAGACATTTTTGTTTTGAAAGTTGCAAAATGTTTGCATACTTCCCTTAAATTTTCCTCCTCAACCTGTCTATTCAGTCAAATCAAAATCTAAGCTATTAGCAAATCTGCAGATTTTTGACTTGTAAGGCTTGGTTTTACCCAGGTATAAAGAAAAACTGGCTTGAAAAGTTCATCTAAAACATACGTTTTTGACTCCCAACAGAAATCCATCAAAGATCTTGTGCCAGCCAGATTTCCCATGAGCTAAACACTCCACAAAACAAAGCCCATCCAGAAACGTGAATCTGAGGGCTGTTTAACACTGTAGATTTTCCCCTTGTATTACAATTATGTAAACACACACGCTAATTGACATCAGATGTGACACTGTGAATATATGAATGGTGTTCAATAGCCATCATAATTTCTCATTTTGCTGCTTTTGGTCGCATAGGTTAGTAGTTGCACATAGGAGGACAGAATACAAAACACACAGCGTACTAGTGCCAAACTACCTGGAGATTATTGCTTTTCCCTGCTGGTGAAGTGTGCCTGGATTTTCTCACCTTTCCAAGCTCAGGTGTTTGTTTCTTTATTTATGTTTTGTAAGAGGAAGAAACTAATTAATCTCTTTCCCAAAGAAACACAGGCTTGTGCTTGTTCCCACTTGAATTTTGCTAAGGGTGAATTCCTCACTGCGGTGGTTTTGAGTCCTTGGAAGAGAATGGGAATGGGTCTGCCTGCTCCTGACATCTGCTGGAGCTGTTTGTCTGTCCTGACGTCCTTTTGGGGATCCAAGAAGGAAAAACTTATTGGCAGGTGGTTTGCACCTTGTATGGCCATCGGACACATGGGTGCCAGGAAGATTTCTTCTCTGTAGCGCAGGTATTGGCTGGGGTAGTTTTATGGTTGGCTGTGATCACACATGATAGTTCTAGTTAATCTAAGCAAGCTTTTGTTTCCTTCCCTTCATTGTAGTGTTGGATTCAGTCTTAGTCTCTGTATTACGAGTCTGCCTAAAAACTGATTTTTAGTCAGAAAAGGAAGAATTTATTTAAAAATCGATTAAAAAAAATAGACTTTGCTGAAATATGCCACATGCAATAGGAAATGCCTTGTATTGTATGCTGGGTTTATCTGGAGTAAATCTAGTAAGATCAAGACACATTTTAATATACAAATTACATTTGTTTTTAAGCTATAGTATTCTATCTGGACTCAGCCTGCTTCCATTTTTTTAACCATTAATCTTGCTTTTTGCCTCTAATCCTTTCTTTGCTACAATGAGCTTTCACTATGTGTGTGTTGGGAGGGAAAGCCCTATTAGATTATAACATTTTATGAGTTGTCAACGATATAATGACATTAGCCACCTGACTGAGAAGTAAAAACCTTTGTGGTGTCACATAACAGGTTAGAACGGGCTGGTAAGCCCTTGTGAAATAAACAAGGTTAAAAAAAAATTCTCCAAAATGTATATTTAAATGAGTGGCTACAACCCCTCCCTGCTTATTAGACCACCGAGGGCACATTAAATATTTTATACACATATATCTTTCTGTCTCTATAAAATAGGTAGAGATAGGTGCATCCACGTACATACATACACATATGCATAGACACACAAGTCTTTCAAAATCAGAAAGGTCTCAAATTTAATTGGAATGGAAAATGCTAAGTAATTGGCATCCAAATTTGATTCGCTGTAGAAACCTCATATTTGTTTGAAACACAACACTGTGTCTTGGAACACAAGCCCAGTCCTTCAAAAATCATACACGAGAACTGTGGAAGAATCAATTAAAGTTGATTTGGCAGATCTGCTTTTGACAAATATAAAGAAATCTCTGATTAGGCTGAGAAGAAAAGAATCCCTCTTTCGTGCTCTCTCTATTCTCTCCCTCTTTAAAGGCAGTAGATGTCAGAAGGGGGTGGGTAGTGATATGCAAAACACGGCCTCCATAACCAAAGTAGCCTGCAAAATTAGGTGTCAGCATGCAAAGCTTATTGATGTATGAATGCGGAAAATGAAAGCCGGCAGTAGACAGACGGGGCTAAAGGTGAGACAGCCACAGTGAAAGCAGCTGTACATCTACGTCAAGGTGTTGCTATATGAGCCTGCTTTTTTCTGGAGGGCCACAGCCTAACAAGCTGTGCCTGGCCATAAAATGATGAAACAATACAATGTAGGCACACACTGTGTGAATACCAAATAAATTGACTCAGACCCCCCCACACCCCTTCAAAGTAGGCCTGTGTATTCATTAATAAATTCATATTCTGAGTTTTCAATAAAAGAAGAAAATGCAGTGTAAACTGGAGTTACTTAGTGACACCCAGCTCATTGCTTTTTATTGTTGCTTGCAGCTACGAAGCCTTCGCTGTGCACTAGTAGAATTTATTACTGTCTGTCTTTGTGGCAAGTTGGCGAAGTGAGCCTTTTGAAGAAAATTGACCCACACTTCATGAATATGATGAAAAATGCCAATAACACTACAAAGACAAAGCTCTTGACATTAGTGTGCAAAGAACTAAGAGACGGTAATGAAAGTATTGCAATTACAAATCATATCCCTCCTCCTTGACCGAAGGGTGCGGGCATTCGGGGGCTGCTGGGGTGCCCTGAGACCCTGCTGGGATATGGGGTTGGCTGAAGGGGAGGGGCGCGGGGCAGGCACTGTTTCACCACCTCATCCCCTCCCCATCCTCCATGCTTTGAAGGAGGAAAGGGCTGAGAAGAGGAGAGCAAGCAAAGTGCTTAATCCAACAAGGATTTCCCTCCTAGAAGGTTGCCCCTTCTTCTCTCCGAGCCTGCGCACAGAAGGAGAGTGGTCTTGTTGCTAAGGCACAAGATTAGGAGCCACAGGGTCTGGCTTGTGCTTGTCCTTCTGCCATACTCTTCCTATATGCTCCTGTACATAAATCACTGTAAGACTCTGTGCCTCAGTTTCTCTCTCTGGATATATCTGGACTGGAATATCTGGAATATCTTTGGAGTCACCTCATTCTGCTTGTGTGCATGCACCTCTCCTCTCTTTTAATATTGCAATGATAGTAATAGGTTAAAAATTAACATTTTGAAAGCGGAATGATCTATCTCACGGGCTCTATCCCAGGAAAGTGAAAGAGAAAACAAGAGGTAACGTGACGTGCAAAAGTTCTCTGTTCAATTCTTGCCCTGGTGATAAGCAACCTGATCACTGAAAATAGATAAGAATCAAACAGGGTGGTTATTTTTTTCCTCCTAGCAGCTGATGGAGCACTAAAACAAAGCAACTTCAAGACAAGAAATGTGAAGGCTAAGAGAAACTGAGCTGAAAAAAAAAAGTAAAATTAAAACCAGCAGCGAAAGGTTATTTAGCCCTATGTTGAACATTTGCCACTTTCTGAACTTACTATTCATCAATCAAATTTTCTGTCACTAAGATAAACTGTAAGTGCCAGGTGCTTTGTTTATGCATTCTGCTCTTATATTTATTGTAGAGAGACCTGCTAAAAATCAAATAAAAAGCAAGCATGCTATCTACTAAATTTGTATGTGACAGTCATAGGTATATCTTGCCACATTGGATTACTGGTGCCAGAACAAATCAGTTCAGTTTTGCCTTTCTCATGCTCCTCTTTCCACTTGTAGATGACACTTGTAAATTAACAGAGACCGTGACTGTTTACCTCTATGACATGTGGCCACTGAAGAGATAATCATGAAGTCAACAGGAGCAAATCTGCAGGTCTATATGAACTGGTGAGCCCCCAGATACAGGCTGCCTGGGAACTGCACTTTGATCTGACTCCATCAGACTTGTGCCACTTGTGGATCCAGGCTGCCTCAGGAACACGAGAGGCTTCAGACACGCAGACACCCTGTAGGCCCTCATGCAAGGCCCTTCTGCTTTGCCTATTGAATGTTGCAACATGCACAAATTGTCTGCTGCATTTGCCAGTGTCCTTTCATCAGTCATTTGGAGACACACAAAGGTTTCTTGGGATTACTATTAGGTGTCTGCAGAGCATGGCAGTGGAGTGAGGGCTAAGCCCTTATCCTCAAAACTAGTTGTTTTGTTGCCAGCCTGTCAGATGTGATTTCCCCTGGTTGTTCAGATGTCATCAATGAGGCCATGGCAAGACCTCAAGGGCTCTCTTTCTGGTCATGGGCCTTTAACAGCTGTGACTTGAAGCTGGAACTTAAATGGAGCAGAAGACAACTATTAAACCATCTTACAATCACCTTACAATGAGGAGTTCAATCAGTGATGATTCCCCATTCCTGAGTCTGCTCTTCATAGATGCATCTTACTTACAGGCAGAAACTGAGATGCGCCCCAGTCTCTCTCCTTTCTTTTTCCTCATGCTTTCTCCATCACTTGTGGAAGTGATACCCACAGGATGGGAAAGACGACAGGTTTTGGCATGTTTACACTTTTTGGGTATGCTGTGTGATATGAAAATCCACATACCAGCCCTGAAGCACTCAGACCTCTGAATGCATGTCAGTATCTTCAGCATCTTGACTGTTTCTTTTCTTATGGTGTGGTGTCATTTCTCTGTCCTGGTCATGAGAAAGACCCACCCCATCTGAGAAGTCAGAGTAAGTGGCTGTACCAGTGCCACTGGGTGGCTGAATCCTTCCATGGCGCATCTTCATTATAGGCACTGTGGACCCAATAGGAGGAGATGACTCTGTACTTTAGAACTAAACTGGGGCATGATACTTTTTTTCCATGTTTTATAAATCACTTAATGCTTTGCAGTAAATTTTGAAGAGAAAAGAGATGGAAAAGGAAAGTAAGTAAAGAAGAATACAAACAACAGAAGCAGCTACTGTGTAGCAGGTGAAAAAACAGTAAAACAGACTAATTGTGTCTGGACATCAATCCTAAAGCAGCTGCAGATTAGAAATCATTGCTTGTGTTATTTGGCTTTGAAAACAAGATGGATGCAGAAATGTCAGGAAAATGTGAGACCACCATACAGATCAGAATGATACCAGTGTAAAAGAACAAAAAAAAGGGGCAGAGCCAGAGCGAGCGAGCAGATTGCCCAGCTATAAAAAGCAGCATTGAAATCCAGAGGAAAATTTAATGAAAGGCTGGCTTAAGTGTAAAGCTTCAGACCTGACTAAGGAGCAGCTCATTTTTTGTTGCTCTAGAGCAAGACCTGGCTCTTAAGATCTGAGCGAGTGAATGAATGTTGTTCTCTTGCTCAACTGAATGAGGCAGTGGCACAGTCTGGCCACAGATGGGGAATCTCACAAGTAAAGACAAAGCCATTAGATAACATATTGGAGTGACTCTACTGAGCAGGCTGAATGCCTGCTCAGTCAAAAAAAAAAAAAAAAGGAAAAAAAAAAACCCAAAAAGCAGGAGAAGAAAGCACAGATTTACCTTCTCATTGCTTGTTTTTGTGGCCATCAATATAAGGATTCTACACTTTTTTTCCAGAGCATTTTGTGGCTCATCTCTCTAATGAGTGGTGTCCCATAGACATTCAGTAACCTTCCATATGAGGCTACGGGTTTCATGCTGGGTCACTAACATTGGGGCTGGAAATGTGGACCAGCCTCGTGCTGAATTGATCACCAGATCAAAAATATTTGTTCACCTTTTACCTGTAGCTTGTAAAAATCACAAATAGATAATGGGAAGATTTATTTGGCATAACTGATTATGGCTAATGATGACTGGAAATCCAGTTGTGACATTGCTGGACTTACCTGCACTTTAGATAAGACGAGATACATTTTTCAGATCTTGGCATATTTAGCATTTTGGAATGAACAGTTTATCTACCTGGGTTCATTCTGCTGCTCCCAGAACTGATTGTATATTAGCATGTCTCATGAAAATCATGCGTGACATTACTCTTACATCTCTATATTGAAAAGAAATTAAACTGGGGCCAGATAAAAAGCTCTTTGAAGTCTGTGGAAATGTGTCCCCTCAACTTCAATACGAACAGATGAACATAGAAATTTAGAATTGGAAGGGACCTCTTGGGTCACTGAGTCAGTCCTCTCCTGTCCCCTGCACTCCTTTATATAATCCCTTCTCCACCAGCTGTTTCTATTTAGCCTGCCTATGGGCTGATGGTGTGCTCAGTCTATAGCTGAAAGTGTTATCAATAATGAGATTTTTGCATTACAGGTAACCAATGGCTCCTGTGTGTTTGATTTGTCAGCTCTTATAGGCATGAACAATTCCCAGAACATCATCTTGAAAATGCAGTTAGGTGAATGAATGCAGATCCCTGGAAGACTGAAAGGGGTACAGGACTATCTACACTCAGTCTCTGTGTTTGTCAAAGCTCTGAATACTCACAGTACAGTTTCCAGTAATTAGTGAATGGGATTCCTCAGTGATCCTTGCAGCAAATAGCAGGGACTGATCACAACAAAATGAAAGGGGCCCAGTTTTGTGGCAACATTTCTGGTGTTTAAAAGTTAAAAGGTAAAGGAGGCCCAGGTCCGTTGGATTTTTTTTTTTTTTTTTTTCCCTGTACAGTACTGTATATGTTGAAAGTGAAAACAAATTATTGAAAAGTATGACTAGGAATATTTAGTGCAATTTTATTCAGTGCAAATTATTTAAAGAGATGATAGTAGCGAGGGCTGGAAAGGGTTAAAATTAAAAGCTGTTTCTAAAGCCTGCAATAATAATACAATAGACTGGTGGTAGCCACAGGCAGAATTTACTGTCCTTGGTCTAGTGAACCAGTATTAACCCTTCAAGTGTCCTGGATGGCTCTGTGCACAGTGTCACTTTCTGCTCCAGTGTATGAATGTATACTTTCTGTCAGATTGCTCAATTAATTATAATTGTCCTACCTTTAAAGGGATGGCCCTGGGCATACTAGGGGGTGTGGCCCTCATGGGGTTTTATTTCAAGCCGTATCCTACTGTCTCCAACTCAGTCAATGAATCTTGCTCATCAATATTTAATGACACAAGAGTACCTTCATTTTTTTAATATATTATTCCTCTACACAGCTAGACAGGTGCATTGTCTTCCCGTTATGTTTTGGCGACAGAGAAGATGCTGTCTAGCTCTGTGTTAGCATCTAAGGAAGAGGTGGGTAGACCCACCAAAAAATGTCAGCGAGCACAACCTTTGTAGTTGAGAAATGGGCATTACAGACCTCTTGTTCTGCCTTGGAGGTGCCGCAATAGGCATCTTGCTTCAGATTCATTACTGAACAAGTATTCATCAGCTTTAAAGCAGCTTTTACCAGCTTTGTAGCACACAGGAAGTAATTGGTTTTAAGGAACAAGACAGGAGAGACATCTCAAAGACTCTGCTTATTTTGTTCTTTTAGTGCAACCACTGCTCTAAAAGCTACCAGTGACACATTCTGTGCTGCTCGCACCTTGGTACAGTCTTGGACAAGAACCACATCCTGTGTATTATTGATATTTTATGACAAAGTAAAGCAATTTTAAAACATCAGGCTGCCCATCTGCTATGAACTACTTTTCACAATATTCAAAATAGATGCGTTTCCCTTTCCTGTTTTCATATGAGTGAAATGCAGACCACAGTTAGGTTATGAGACTGGGGGCCGGGAATTTTTCTACTTTTAATCCTGTCTCTGACGTTGATTCCTTCATTAGCCTTGGGCAAGTCATTTCACTTGGATATATTCGAATCACCACATCTATAAAATGGAGATGCAGTGAGGTGTCACGGAGATTTATTAGGCTGTGTCTGCAGTATACTTTGAAGAAAGTCAAACCATACACACGTGTTAATGAATGAAATTTTAAAATATGAATGAAAACATTTTCTCCTTTCAGAAGCCCAAGTTCTGACTAAGTGCCCTGGAGACCTGTGACTACCACTGCAGTCAGCAACAGAATTTTACACTTGCTGTGTAAACTCATCAAAGAAAAATTAACTGAATGTTAACTTTATGGCAACTGAACGCCATACAGTTTCCTGGTCAGAAACATGCTGCTTTTGCTGAAAAACATGTTGTCCCTATGAAATGACAAAAAGCAGTTTTTTGCAGTTAAAAATTTTCCAGGAATAAAGAGTTGTTGCTCAAAGACTGGTAGATATACAGGGAAATTGGATTCCTGCATAATTTTATCACCGTGGAGTGAAAACCTAGCCTCACATGAGAGTTGTATTACCAGCCTTGATGAAGCCAAGATCTCATCCAGCTTATTTCTAGTAAGCTTTGGTACGAGACTTGAAGGATTCACTAGGTCTTGGAGCCTTTCATGTGTGGGTGTCTTGGTCTGGTGAAGGTTATTAACCAGTGGAAGTCTCTTTAGCATCTGGACTGTAGAGGAGCTTGTGACATGAGTTGGTCCTGTTCTGTGCTGCCTGCATTGGCTGTGCTACAGTTCTGGTCTTGTCAGAAAGGCACTAAACTGGATATGTGGCCCTGTCTGCCTCACCAGTCTGAGCTGCACACCTGGCTTTGAAACATAACTCACCTTTGGCACTGGCCAGAACTGAAATAAGCTGGTGCCGAGCTTGCATGGTCCTTACTCATGCCGGACTTTCTGTGGACAAGAATAAATGTCCATGACTAATATGTGCATGACTCACCAACTGTATCATAACGCAAACCTTGAAGAGCTGTGGGAAAGAGCAGTGCACTGAGGCATGTTTTAAAACGAACACTGACCCCGCTCAGCAGACAGCAAGATTCACACAGACTCTCGGTGCAGGAGGTGGTTTCTGCAGAGATGGGGCAGCGCAAGCACAGCGTGGTCCCCAGTCCTCCTGCTGCCCCTCTGCTTGGCCATTTCCTGGCTAGTTGTTGAGGCTGCCAGCTCCCAAATGGTTATTGTCACTGGTTTCCCGGCATCTCTGCCCAAAGATGCTAAATGCTTTTCTTCCTGTGGCATGCCAGCAGTGATGCAGAGTTTTTAAGGAGATCTCATGAAACAAAGTGCAGTGATACAGCTGGGAATGGACATAGGTGACACTGAGCACAGACTGGAGTGAGGAAATCACCTGGTTAGAGAGCAGATGGGACATGGGTTGCAGTGAGGTTACAAGGAGATAAAGCAAGAATCGGAAGGATGGGTCTTTAACAGGAGATAACGGAACTCTAAAAAGTCATAGTGCAATAACAAGATCAGATTCATTTTAGTCACCCAAAGCAGTTTGAATTCAACTTGTCTCCGTCCAGACACTGTTTTAATCATATATGAGTCACAGCGCACACAGAGGATGAGCATAGCTGCGTGCTCATGCTGGTTCGTAGCACACTGTCACTTACAGCATGGTGGAAAAAGTGACCGAGAGGACAGCTTAAGGCCAACTGCTGCAGGGCATGGTGCTGTGCTTGGGCCTGAATGAAAGCTCAGTAAGGAAAGACAACTGTGCTGAGATACAGCCACTCCTGTGTGAACAGCGATGGTGATAGGTGTTTTGCTTGGGAGAATTAGGAAGAAGTGTAACGCCCCCAGACACCCTACGGAGAGACCTTGAGTAGGGCTCCTTTCTCCTCTTTTGGGGTGTGTTCAGCACAGTTGGTTCCTAACTGAAGGAAACAAGGAGCAGGAGCCTGGCCTTACCACTCCAGCCGTGCACAGTAAAGCATTGCATCAGAAGGCACCTTAACCATACCAGATTTACCTTCCAGGACACGATTGAGAAATTAGCCTTCGTTACCAGAGGAAGGTGCACATCCATGAGGGATATGTGGATATGTTCCTCTTCCAGGAGCGTTCTCTGACCTCTGCAGTCTGGCATAAAACTTAACATAGAGAATCCAGCCATGGCTGTTTCCTATGTGGGCTGACAGCTTGCTTCTCCAGCCCTTGTTTGACCTGGTAGTCATAACTGAACCTGTAACTTCTCCTAGCATGTAATATTACAAAAAGGATGTTTAAAAAGTCAAGAATTTTCCTGCATGGTCTAGTTGTAATATGTTTTTAAAAGCCTGTGCTCAGGCCCTGCTATCCTCTGAGCACAAAGCAGCTGGGAGTGTTGCAGAGGGAGCTGGCGTAGCCCTGGGGGAATGGGTAAAGAGGGTGTTTCGTGTGACTTGTTTGCAGCCCCCTGTGGCTATTTTGAGGAGAGGCTCCTGGGATTTTACGCAGTCATGTATCCCTTCTGACTTGGAAAGATGGATTCTGTCCAGGGTTTGGCTAAAAAAAAGAAAGGAGGGGCAGTGTTCAAAGGATTACTTTTGCTGGTTTAGAAATGAAATGCAGCTAATGAAATCACCATTTCCCACCTCCTTGCAGTGCTCCTCTTCCCATACCTACATTAAATAAGGAAGCTATAGAATGAATGCAAATATAGCTAAGTTTATTGTGGGCAGAAGCAGTAGGTGCAGACCCGTGGTAATATGAGAGCATCAGGCTCCAAACACACCTGGAAGTTCAGATAAGATCAGATCAGGTCAAAGAGGGAGCTTTGGCAGCTATGGTCCCGCTCCATGGAGTACGTTAGGCTCCAACCCAGCTTGCTGGCAGCGGGTGCAACTGTCCAAATCCCATGGCACTACTCTTTGGTTCTGCACCCTACCAGTGAGGGTGCTACTGCCTTTCCCTGGGAGGCCAGGGGCTGTAAATGAGGGAAATCACACAAACCAAAGTAGATGTTTCTACTTTCCTTAGTATCCCACTCTGTCCCAAGTTGTTTGCTTGCTAGGCTTCAGAGTGTGGGATTTTTTTTTCTTTTATAAATTTGGCGGTGACATTTTTTAAACTGGAAGCCTGTTTCACTGTGTTTCTGGCAAAACCCATTGGTTAGACTTGTTTTACCACATCATGTTCTTTTTTTATAGCTTGCATCTGCCAGGAAAACTTTGTCATTCATCATCGTCTTCTCCGCTGTGTTCCTTTTCATTTAGGCACAAAATGTCCTAGTATTTCTAAAGTAATGCAAAGCCTGCTGGTCAGAGTGGAAGGAATAGACAGTGCATAGTCCCTACACCATGACATGTAAGTTGTGTTCAGAAATGGGGAAGAGGAGGAAAAAGAAGACCTTCAGCATACGTAAAGAAGGTGGAGGGACTTCCACTTCTCTTCTCAGTGGTAACTCTTCAAGAGACTGCTGCCCCAGGCAACTCCAGGTTTGCTTGTGTCTACTGCTGGCTAATTCTGGTGGAGAGGAACTTTTCCCCAGAAGCAGTCACATGTTGTCTGCAACTTTCAGGGCTGCATTCTTCCTCCCTTTTCCTATTACTCATCCTGTTATGGATGAGCACCATGTTGATGCTAGCAACCGTGTTGAAACATAGGACAGAACTGAAGCGCAGCTGTGTTTTGGTCACTGGGTTTCTATACCCACAGTGGAAGTGTTCCAGAAATATGTAATAATACATATAAAGTTGTTTGGTTGCTGTTCTGTTAACAAGGTGGCATTATCTGTGGTAGAATTCATGGAGACTTTGCAGAAGACCAAAGGGAGGAACAAAAGTCCCTCTGACCATACTTTTGTTATAGTCTCTTAGTTGCACCATATTGGACAAAAAGCTTTCTTCTCTTTGGAGAAAGTTCACATGATTTTTCAGCAAACTTGTTTGGGGTGAATCTGAGATGGCTAGCAATTTGGGTATAAAATTAAGATTTTGTATAACATATGCTCAAAGTCACGTTGGCCTTCAAACACAGCTCAGAGGACTGATGGCTGTAGCTGCTTCTTGCTCGAAGAGCTAGAACAGTTTCCTAGGCATAGAGCATTGTGACCATCTCTGTTTTCCAGAAATTCTGGCATAGATGGACCAAGTAAGGTCAGAATATAACATACAAGCAACAGGTATGTTCCATCTGTCCACTGGGGATGGGTTTGTATGCCTCATTTTAAGTACCCACTTTTGACATTTTTGTAGCTGTGTGAATGCCTTGAAAGAGATGGGCACGTTCCCTTTAGCTTTTTTGGGTTCCAGAGGAGAAACCCTGCTGAGTGAGTGGAAAGGCAGGTGTGGAAGCCATCGCCCTGCTCTTTGCCACTGGAGTCTGTCTCCCTCCTCTGTACCTTGCTTGTATGGACACAAACAAAAATTCAGGGACTTGTGCCACACTTTCTTCGTAATGCATGTGTGCAAATATTTGCATGCAGCAGTGGTTCAAAGGAGCTTGAAGATACTATCTTAACTGTGGTGCTTTCCCAGACCATTGCTGTGCTTTGCCTTTGTGAATAAAGGCAGTAGTGTCTGCAGTCAGGAGATCTCTCATATAGATTTAATCTGGCTGTTTTCCTCCCTGGGGAGCAGAGTTGAGGATAGCGAAGTTCAAGGTAGCGTGTGTTTGAGTTTTGTAAGGAGCATAGACATGGAAATTTGAAGCCTACATTGCACATTCCAGACTTCTTATGGAAATGGTGAGCAACGAGGAAGCGGAGCATTTAGTACTGAACATGCGCCAATTTTTAAATACCGATACAGATCTAGAGAGCTTATTTTTAAACATCACATGTGTATATGTGCACACATGCACACACACGCTTATACATATACATGCCTGTGTGTAATGTTTATAAGCAGAGCATTTCATATCTCTCTGCTTATAGATTCTATTGATGATTGCTTTATTCATCTTGTAGCAGACCCATTTAAATGAAAATATGTTCCCCATTTCCTTGCTACTATAAGTTCTGCGCTATGGAGAAGTAGCGAAGTGCACTAGCTATACATCCATGGAGAAATGCCCTGTTGAGAAGAGGAGTATTATACAGGGAACAATTGACAGCCCTTCACTTCAGTGGGTACATTTCTCTGTACAGCTGCATCACCACTAATGATAAATGAGTAATGTTTGATAGCTGGCTTCGTTGCCTGACAGCTACAGTTTTGGCCAGAGGGCCACGACAGGCTTTAGACTTCTGTTCAAAATGAGTTAAACATATTAGGTATTACGAAGCCACAGAAGCCTCGAGAATGAGTGCTGAAATGAGTTATCAAGGTATGCTCCTGGGTACACAACTTGCAAAGCAGATGTCATTCTAATAATGTGTGATATAGAACATGTCTGGCCTAAACCCTGCTGGATGAAATATGAAGCCCCGTTGGTGATATTTAATACCATTTTATGAGGTGCCATCTTATAAAGACAATGCCCGCCTTATGTGGAATGCTTAAGGTATTTTGCCAAAGGCACTGGGAGGTATCTGAACTAAGTAGAATTTTTATTATTTTATAAGCCTTTACTTTGTAATATTTCTGTTTCTACATTATTGTGGTACTAGCTGCACTAACCCTTTGTCTAGTGAACTTCATGAGTGGTTTACTGATAGATTGACTGATAGCCACAGCTGCCTGTGGATGGAAAGGCCAGTTCCTGCCTAAATATATTCTTAGCAAAAAAAATAGAGTAAAACAGAAAACAGACTTCAAAAGGAAATAAAGCTTTACAGACGGCACTCTTGGAAAAGAGGTCCTTGAAGCTAAGACATCCAGAGGTTTTGGCGTTTCCTAAAGGAGTGAGGCCTGGGAAGGTTGTGAGTTTGTATATTAGATCTGCAGCATTCGTTTTGTCTTGAATTCCTGTTGCAAACTTTGACTTACTGCTGAGATTTCTGGATCCCTTTGCTGATATCCCAAGGACGTGTGCTGAGCCGCTTCGTTTCAGGAAGAAGATGACTGTTTTCACTCTCCAGTTCTCTCTTTATTTACATATTTTCATTTAATGCTGCTTTTGTGGAACAAAATTGCCTCCTTGTTCAGGTCTGTTGGAAAGCAAAGGCAGAGTGCAAGCACTTATTCTGAGCAAATTAGGTATCTCCTTCCTGGGATGCAAAGACCATACTGACAGCGCTGCTGAGTTAAAGACCCCAGTGGGGGCAATACTTATATTTCAGTGATGCTGAACTGGTGTAAATGGGCTCAGTACTGAGATCCCATCACCGCTGTCAGAGGATCTGGTCCAGTGCAGCAAGGGAGTAATTGTCTGCTCTTCATTCTATGTTGTTCTGTATCACATGGTCCTTCTAGTCCTCCACGCTTCTTTGTTTTGCCCCTTTCAAGCAAATAGTGCCCATGACCTAGGAAGCAGCCACTCCCGAAGGTGTTCACCAGCCAATGCTGATGTGCCCAGTAGCCGCCTTTGCTTAGAGGGAAGGTCCAGGGGGTGTCCCATTAAGGGCAGGCTGTGACCCTGGGTTCTCCTCCCTTGAGGGTCTCCCGCTCAGCCATGATCTGACTTCATGAACCTCACAAGACCAGGTCCCTGTGACTACTCCTGCTGATTTGCTTGTCTGAATAAATATCAGCACTAAAGAAATTACTTAGCTTAGTGTGCTGGTGACCCCCGTGTTCAATTTCCAGCTTGAAAGGTGTCCCTGCACTAAAATATGTGGCAGTTCTTACTCTTAATCCTAATGTTCTCCTTCTGTCTACGCAGCTAAGTGATCTCTTAACGTGTGGTAGTGCAGCCTGATGCGAGGAGGTGTCAGGTTAATTCCCTTTGATAAAACCCTACTAACTTTTTTTTTTTTTTTTTGCCCTTGAAAAACTTGCTTTCCCTTCCAAATGCATCATTCTGTGAGCCCAAGGTTCACAGATATTCAAATTCATCTTCCTTTATACCATAAACATGCCATATATATATAATCCATTTGGACACTGGCAAGTGATGACTATCAGAGGCAGAATGGGTACTGAGGGGCCCATAGTTCCACAGTAACATCGGATTGGCAGCAGCTCATTCATCGTGCTGGATGATCTGTTCATCTCCCTGCCTATGGCTCATAGCACATAAAATACAGACAAAAAGTCAGACCAAATATCCTGCATGCAATGCTCTTTGCATCTCAGCCTGGCTTTTCTAGCCTTGCTTTCAAATGCACTCATGGTCCAACTGTCTGGTCAAAATGCTGCTTTTTGAAAGAAACATGTCTCACAAATTCGTGAAAGTTGCTGCTCAGTGTATGACATGTCAAGTTACATCTGCTGTGTCACGAAGCATCAGCGTGTTGCGAAAGACCGTAATGAAAGGTGACAAGATATGCTGTAAACAGTTTCAGTCGATGTTTTTGTTTATCCCAGAGCGAATTTCGTGCAGAATCACGATCGCAGGGAGAGTTCAGCTCCTGTTTTGTCACTCAACAAAACTTTTGCCTGTGGTGATCAGGCAAGTGACCCTGAACTTTTTTGGGCATGAAGGTAGGTTAGCCTTCTAGCCAATGTTTGCAAAGTTCTCTCAGGAGCGCTGTCCCTGCCACAGCACACGTGGTGGTGGATTTGTGCTTGGGCAGACCCTGAGTGGCTGCAAGGTGTAAGAAGTGCTAGGCAGCATTTTCCCCTCTGGCCCCAGCTGTGTCCCACCACCCACACAGGTTGAGTGTGGGGAATTTCCCCCTCATCCCCCAGCACAGCGTGCCTGGGCACGGGGCTCCCCAAAAGGACCTCTGCAGTAGAAGTCAGGGTTCCCACGGCGTGTCTGGGCATTTCATGGGGCTTCTGCCTCTCAGAGAAAGCTCATAAATGCGTTTGCAAATACTCGTTTGAGCTGTACAGGTGGCTCATGTTTATCGAGGTTTTCTACTTGGAGCTCATTTCCTTAAAATCTGTCCTTATGTTTGCTAAAATTCACACAGTCCCTATTCCAAGCTGTGCAAGGCTTTCGGCTGCTTTTTCCTCTCAGCACTTTTTGCCTATATTGTTGTAGGAGTCAAATGGGGAAATGCACAGAGCTGGGAGATTAAAGATGTAAATTTTATAAACAGAAATCAAAGGTCCTAAATCCTGAGCAAAGAAAAGCCAACATAAGTATGAACATTAAAAAACATACATAAATAGTACTTCAAGGCTGAATGTGTTAAATTATTCAACAGTTAAGTCATAAGTGTTCTTAAACTTAAGTATAAAAATGCCCTTGACAATATTTCATAGCTGTGCATTTCTTTAAAATATTTAGCATTCTCATTAAAGAGAATGACTTTATTTTATATATTAGTTACACTCCTCCTTGTTAATATGAAGGAATTTAGTAGCAAAGAGCATTCTTATGTATATAAGCTGAAGACAATTTACATATAAAGTTGGACGACTATTCACTTTTTATTTATTCCTGGATCATCTGCATCCACGCATAGCTATAGAGCATTTAAACAAATTTGTTCCTTAATGTGTAGTATTAATATCTCCTGCCCCAAAATATCATTTGCTAATGCCATCGCAAAGACAGGTTCATTCAAAGCTACATGGAAGTTCTTGCCTTTGAAAGACTTAATGAACCTTACATTTTTGGTATACTGCACAGTGTAATGCCTATTACATATTCATTGCCAGAATGGAAGATTTCCTTTAACTCTGAGCTTCCTGGTCTAGTTCACTGTAAAACATTGTCAAAAGTCACAGGAGACTTTCGCTGAAAATTGTGACTCTTGATAGCAGGATGTAATGGGGAGGTTTAGAATAGAAGAACCAGTGGTATATGGGCCCAGGGGGAATCGTTCTGACAGACAAATGGATGGATAATACAGTTTTTGACATAATGGGATGGAAAAGTTTATGCCAGAAAGAACTGAATTAAAGTTATTACTTTGAGGAAATTCTGAAGTTCTCAAGACTAGCTGTATTACCTGCGTGCGTTTCGTTTTACTGCATCTCTGCATAACAGGTTTTTAAATAGGGTTGTTTTTGAATTGATTTATAGGCTTACTAACAAATCTTCAATAAAAATTGTAGTTACTTTCTTGGAAGTAACCCCAGAAACATAATTTTACAGGGTGGTTTTTTGGGAGCAGGGTTTTTTGATCTGTCTGTTTTTTAAAGTTCTGCATAATCAGTTTGCCTCTCCACTCCCTTTTGTAAAGACAGCAAAACAAAAAAAGGCTATTATTCTGCATTTTCCTCTGAAATAGTAGGAGATTGCATAGAGCTATATTATTTTGTATAGATTTCTTTTTCTCAGTGTTTTGTGAACTTTGGAAATCAGCAGCTCTGAGATCCCAGAGCTCTGGTGAGACACAGAAATTGGCTGATGCAGAAACCATGGCAAGATCAAGGCCTTAGTTAATCAAGGCCATCCAAAAAGGACTCTACATTTTTCTACTTGTTATTTTTAGGTGATTGCAGGGCTGAGCTGTCAATCAGAATCATTTTTAGGGGTGTTGTGTGTGTACACGCGAGTGTGCATGTGTATTCCCAAGAGTCTGACCGCAGGTCTATGGAGAGGGGATAGTGCAACAACAGCCTCTCCACTCCAAAACCTCTGCTTGGGCTATGTTTTATTTTAGCAGGCAATGACTAAGCCAATGGCTGAAATACAGAAATAAGTATGGTGGAGAGAGGCCCTCATAATGGCAAAGATGAAAAATGTGTTAGTGCAGAACACTGAAGTGATGGTAAATCTAAGATGCAGGCACCAGTCACCACTTGTACCATGCTGTTGTCAGAAGTGTGTTGAGATATCTGAGAGCGCAGGCTGAGAAAGGGAAGCTAATTATCCCACATTACTCATTTCTGCTCATTAGGTATATTACAAAGGCCCTGCTTTTTATGTATATATTAGAGTGCTGAGGACTACAGAAATAGATAACTTAATGTTTCTTTTGTCTTGCTAGTGGGTCAGTTCAGACAGAAAAATCATGTTTTCACAGACCTTCAAGTTTCCATCCTCCAGAATTAGGGATTTCCTCCTGTTACCCCAAGCAAACAGAAAAGGCAACTCCCTCCCCTTTGACACGCAACAAAGCCCAACTAAACTAAAGTAAAGCTCTTGTGCCCTGTGGCAATTCCTCACCCAGTGCCTGTGCGAGGGTGTGCAAGATGGTTCCTGCCTTCTCCTCTCTGCTCAGAATAGGTAACTGTGTCGATGAAAAAGCTCTTCCTACTTAATCCCTCTTCCCCACATACCCTCAACAGCTCCAGGGGCAATCTGACAGCTGCAACCTACCCCCCTGTTGACATCTATCCCCTGGTCACATTGTCCCCTTGTGCTGCTGCTTGCTCCTCTGTCACCCTGAGACTGCCCACTCTCCAGCTGAGTGTCAAGGAAATGAATTCATCTGTTTAATAAACTTCAGATAGTATGTATAATGCATTCACTCTAGCTCTCAATCCTTGTATTGCATTTGGATCTGTAAATGAGCCATTAGGAAAAGATGAACAGGAAGGCAGAGGATTGGTTTACTGAAATTATCTATCTGTGAGAAATACCCGACTTTCAAAATACATGTCTCTTTAATGCTTGAGTCACAGAGAACACATTAAATCTAAGAGGAAAGGAACAGATATCACACTTCCACACTAAGGTGAATGAAATCAAATTTGGGCACCAAAATCTATCCTTCTCCAAACAAAAATTGCCTTGCTCTTCTAATTACGAGCATCACAAATGTCACTTCTTCAGTAAAATACCCTGCAGCTACACAAAAGGATAGAATGGAGAAGCGCACATCTACCAATAAGTGGCACTGAGCATCTACTGCATTTCTCACACAGGTTGGCATATCTCTCAGTGGTCCATCTGGTAGAATTGGATGGCATTTATCAGGAAATAATCCAATTGTGGCATGCCAAAACCTGAACATGAAAAGTACTTGTGCCTAGTGTCAATCATTCACCCTCTGACAGTTCAATAAACATCCTTTCTGTGATGGTTTTCAGGAACACTGACACCCAAAATGCTGGAAACAATGCCAGAGATGGAAATGACAATGCTTCTGTGAAACATCAAAAGGGACCGACACAACCTGGCATGGATTTTGCCAAGTGTTGCTTAGCAATACAGTGGGCTTGTGGGCCGCTGGCGTGTCAGAATTAGCTGTGAAGGGAGTGATATTCACACCTTTGCTGAAAACACATCCTTCCCAAATAATGGAATACAAAGTAGGAAAGCGCAGCATCAGCAGGAGCAGGGGATGCCACAAGCACAATATATAATTTTAGGTTTCTGAAAAGCCATCTGCCCCATCCGGTTGCATTCCTTGGGCATGGAAAGATTAAGTGGACTGGGCCAGTGTGCACCTCGTCCGAGCTCCATGAGGACATACCCCTGTCCTGCCCAGTGTGTGGTCTTGGAGGCCAAGAGGAGTTTTCATGGCCATTTCCCTTTGGGGTGGGGACCAGAAAGGGCCAAACTCTGCTACTTGCAGCTTTTGCAGGGAGTACGTGCAGGCAGAATTTCACCCAGCCTGAGTTTGCCGCTGGCACTCAGGGAACAGTGACAATGTACGAGAAGAAAATCTGAACCTGGAATTGAGAGGTGAATAACCAATATCACTCCTAATGAAGTGTGAAATAGGGAGGGTCATTTTAACAGCGTAATTGGTAGTGGTAGTAAGAGGATGCAAGGAGCTCTTGGATAGAAAAGAGAAAACTTGTTCACCTGCTGAATTTCCCAAGCAAGCCCCTCTCATCAGGTGCCTGGGTGCTGCCCATGTCTCTGCAGCCACCCCTACCCCACCCCACAAGGGATCCTGAAGGGTGAAAGCAGCATTTCCAGAAAAACAAAGAGCGTTCAGTGGCTGGAGGGAAAACATACTATTTCGTATTACAAGTGCCACTTTGCCACTGAGGAGGAAACTGAATTGGGGGAAGTGAAATAACTTGCCTGAAGCCACCAACAGACCTGGGAACTAAACTTTGGCCTCCTTAATGTGCCAAATCCTGGAGCAGAGGCTCACGAGGTCTAACCAAATCGCCTTTTATCTGTGTGCCTGGTAAATGAGAGTGGGAGGAACGTCTGCATATCAAATAAGGGGGTTTTGACCGTCTCGAAATTCCAGGTTTTCAGATCCAGGAATCAGTTCATGCCTGGAGCATATAAACTGTCTTTTTGGTGTGGCGAGTACAGACCTGTGGGTCCTCATGTGGACGTGCCAGCCAAGCCTGTCCAAACAGAGGTGCTGGGGTCTGTTGCTAGTCCAGAGCCCGGAGGGAGGCAGCTGCCTAGGGCATCACTGGTGGGGTAGCACAGGTCTGCCGCTAACCCTTTTGGCTCAGGGCTGTCTAGTCCATAGGCACTGTGGTGGTGGTGAGGCTGCAAATATGATGGAGAAGGTGCTTTTGAACAGACAGAGAGCTCCGAACAGAAATCCTGAGGTGTGCAGGTTCTTATATATACTTATGACAGTTTTCCAGGGAGAAGTGCAAGCTAACTCCATCAGTGCCTTTGAGCCTTGACTTGTTAATTGGCATTATTTCTAATTCCCAGCTATATTTTAAGGTATGAACCCAAGGAATTTTAAAGTCATTATGTGGGTGAGGGACTGATAAAAATAAATCCTTCAGGTTTGAAAGTGGCAGAGAGGGAATAAAAGGTGTTAAGAAATCCAGGAGTTTTCAGCCAATTGGTTCAAAAAAGCATCCGGGTGGACTGCAGCTCCTGGAGAAAGGTCACTGATACTACTCTGGGTACCTCTTTTTATGAACTTTATGCATCACATAAAATAAATTTAAAGCAGTTTAATTTAACAGTCTAATTAGTCATGGCTTTTTCATCTTGTCTATTTAACTATACACAGAACAAAGAGAAAGACACAGGGCCAAATTCAGAGCTGGCACAAATCAGCCCTGCAAGTCAAGGAAGCCATTCCTGCTCATCCAGGACTGAGCACAGATGCTGGTAGCCAAATTTGTCCCTGGGGATAACACTCCTAATGGCTGGGGACTTGCACCGCAAATGGATTTGGCTGCCAGGAATTAACTCTCTGCAGAGCAGATAGCCTGTCTCAGTGTTCAGATCAGAAAAGTGGGTAAAATGTGCAGGAGAAATGCTTTAAAGATTTGAGACAGTTTGGAACAAAACACCTCTACATGTTGGCTTCGCAAAGATGTCTCCAATAGACTACTAAGCCTCGTACAGTCCACTGACTATTATCCACTGCTGTTGTTTCATGTGGGTATCAGTGATACTGCCAGGAGCAGTCTGAGGAGCTTCAAGGATCACAGAACTCTGACAGTGGTGGTAAAAGACTCTGGTAGTTTTTTCATCAGTCCTTCTGGTCAAAGGGAAGAGATCTGAAAGGGCCAGTGGAATCTGGTGAGTCAACAAATGGACTGCTGCCATAGCCAGGGGCTTGGCTAGTTAGACCGTGCAACTCATTGTGAGAAACCAGGTCTACTGGGGACTGATGGAGTCCATCTGTCAGCGAAGGGGAAGAGCATCTTTGGTCATAGGTTTACCAAGCTCATGCCAAGGGATTTAAACTAAATTTTCTGGGCGAGGGGAACCTCAATCCATCCCACTTCTACCAGTTTGGTGCCAGTGTCAGCAATAGATGTCCAGAGCCTGGAGAAGGCTCACAGATCAGCAGGAGAACACCTGGAGTGCAGCACAAAGGAATTCCAGCCACTCCAGCCAGTATGTCAGTTTCATCGGGGGCCCAACTTAAATGCCTCTATGCAAACACTCGTAGCATGGGGGATAAACAAGAAGAGTTAGAGATGTGTGCATGCCTGTAGGGCTACGATCTTATTGGCACCACTGAGACATGGTGTGATGGTTCCTGTGACTGGAGTGATGGAATGGAAGGATACAGGCTCTTTAGGAAGGACGGGCAGGAGAGATGCAGAGGAGGCGTTGCCTTCTATGTCAATGACCAACTGGAGTGCATGGAGCTCTGCCTGGATGAGGAGCTAACTGAGAGTGTATGGGTCAGGATTAAAGAGCGGGCAGGGACAGATGCCGTTAGAGTGGGTGCCTGCTACAGGCCACTGGACCGGGAAGACTGAGCAGATGATGCCCTCTATAGACAGATAGTTGCAGCCTCACATTCACAAGCCCTGATCTCCATGGGAGATCTCAACCATCCTAATATCTGTTGGGGGGACAACACAGCCAGGCATAAGGAATCCAGGAGTTTCCTGGAAGATGTCATTGAAAACTGCTCCAAGTGATAGAAGAGGCAACAAGGAGAGGTGCTATGCTGGACCTTGTTCTCATCAACNTAGGGCTACGATCTTATTGGCACCACTGAGACATGGTGTGATGGTTCCTGTGACTGGAGTGATGGAATGGAAGGATACAGGCTCTTTAGGAAGGACGGGCAGGAGAGATGCAGAGGAGGCGTTGCCTTCTATGTCAATGACCAACTGGAGTGCATGGAGCTCTGCCTGGATGAGGAGCTAACTGAGAGTGTATGGGTCAGGATTAAAGAGCGGGCAGGGACAGATGCCATTAGAGTGGGTGCCTGCTACAGGCCACTGGACCGGGAAGACTGAGCAGATGATGCCCTCTATAGACAGATAGTTGCAGCCTCACATTCACAAGCCCTGATCTCCATGGGAGATCTCAACCATCCTAATATCTGTTGGGGGGACAACACAGCCAGGCATAAGGAATCCAGGAGTTTCCTGGAAGATGTCATTGAAAACTGCTCCAAGTGATAGAAGAGGCAACAAGGAGAGGTGCTATGCTGGACCTTGTTCTCATCAACAAGGAGGGGCTGGTGGGGAATGTGAAGCTCAAGGGCAGCCTTGGATGCAGTGACCATGGAATTGTGGAGCTCAAGATCCTCAGGGCAACAAGGAAGGTGCACAGCAAGCTCACTATCCTGGACTTCAGGAGAGCATACTTTGGCCTCCTGAGGCATCTGCTTGGAAGACTACCATGAGATAAAGTCCTGGAGGGAAGAGGAGCCCAAGANCAGGCATAAGGAATCCAGGAGTTTCCTGGAAGATGTCATTGAAAACTGCTCCAAGTGATAGAAGAGGCAACAAGGAGAGGTGCTATGCTGGACCTTGTTCTCATCAACAAGGAGGGGCTGGTGGGGAATGTGAAGCTCAAGGGCAGCCTTGGATGCAGTGACCATGGAATTGTGGAGCTCAAGATCCTCAGGGCAACAAGGAAGGTGCACAGCAAGCTCACTATCCTGGACTTCAGGAGAGCATACTTTGGCCTCCTGAGGCATCTGCTTGGAAGACTACCATGAGATAAAGTCCTGGAGGGAAGAGGAGCCCAAGAAAACTGACTAATATTGAAGTATCACCTCCTCCAAGCTCAGGAGCAGTACACCCCAACAAAGAGAAAGTCAGGCAAAAATGCCTCTAAGCCTGAATGGATGAACAAGGAGCTCCTGGACAAACTCAAACACAGAAGGGAAGCATACAGAGCGTGGAAGCAAGGACAGGTAGTCTGGGAGGAATACAAATAAATTGCCCAAGCAACCAGGGATCAGGTTAGGAAAGGTAAAGCCCAGATAGAGTTGGACAAGGATGTCAAGGGCAACAAGAAAAGTTTCTACAGCTACATCAGTGATAGAAGGAAGACTAGGGAAAATGTGGGCCCTCTCTGGAAGGAAATGGGAAAGCTAGTTACCTGGGATATGGGGAAGGCTGAGGTACTCAATGACTTTTNGAAGGGAAGCATACAGAGCGTGGAAGCAAGGACAGGTAGTCTGGGAGGAATACAAATAAATTGCCCAAGCAACCAGGGATCAGGTTAGGAAAGGTAAAGCCCAGATAGAGTTGGACAAGGATGTCAAGGGCAACAAGAAAAGTTTCTACAGCTACATCAGTGATAGAAGGAAGACTAGGGAAAATGTGGGCCCTCTCTGGAAGGAAATGGGAAAGCTAGTTACCTGGGATATGGGGAAGGCTGAGGTACTCAATGACTTTTTTGCCTTAGTGGTCACTGGCAAGTGCTGTAGTCATACTGCACAAGTCACAGAAGGCAAAGGCAGGGACTAGGAGAAGGAAGAATTGCCCACTGTTGGAGAAGAGGGGGGTCAAGACAATCTGAGGAACCTGAAGGTGAACAAATTCATGGGACCTGAGGAGATATATCCGCAGATCCTGATAGAACTGATGGATGAAGTTGCTAAGCCACTATCCGTTATATTTGAGCAGCTGTGGCAGTCTGATGAATTTCCTGCTGACTGGAAAAGGGGAAACATAACCCTCATTTAATAAAAGGTAAAAAAGGAAGACCCAGGGAACTANAACAAATTCATGGGACCTGAGGAGATATATCCGCAGTTCCTGATAGAACTGATGGATGAAGTTGCTAAGCCACTATCCGTTATATTTGAGCAGCTGTGGCAGTCTGATGAATTTCCTGCTGACTGGAAAAGGGGAAACATAACCCTCATTTAATAAAAGGTAAAAAAGGAAGACCCAGGGAACTACAGCTCAGTCAGTCTCACCTCTGTGTCCAGCAACAAAATAGAGCTGATCTTCCTGGAAACTGCTAAGGCACATGGAAAATAAGAAGATGACCAATGACAGCCAACATGGCTTCACTAGAGGCAGTGTCTGGCAAATTTGGTGGCCTTCTATGATGGGGCTACAGCATTGGTGGGTAAGGAAAGAGCAAGTGACATCATCTACTTGGATGTGTGCAAGGCATTTAACATTATCCTCCATGACATGCTTGTCTCTGAATTGGAGAGACACGGATTTGATGAGTGGACCACTTGATGGATAAGGAATTGGCTGGATGGCTGCACTCAAAGAGTTGCAGTCAGTGGCTCAATGTCCAAGTGGAGACAGGAGAGATGGGGAGGGACCCTTTATCAGGGAGTGTAGTGATAAGATGAAGGGCAATGGCTTTAAATCGAAAGAAGGTAGATTTAGATTAGATATTAGGAAGAAATTATTTACTGTGAGACTGGGGAGGCACTGGAACAGGTTGCCCAGAGAAGCTGAGGATTCCCCATCCCTGGAAGTGTTCAAGGCCAGGTTGGATGGGTCTTTGATTTAACCTGCTCTAGTGGGAGGTGTCCCTTCCCAGGGCAAGGGGGTTGGAACTAGATGATCTTTAAGGTCCCTTCCATCCCAAACCACTCTATGGTTCATGCAAGTACTTCCCTTTGCCTCAGTTCTCTTCATTTCCACCCCCTGTTGCTTTAAATTTCAGTGTTTATATCTCACGATCTCAGGCAAACAGTGAATGCACCTCCTGTGGAAATGAGTGTCTCTCAGTAGCCTTAGATGTGGTTATACTGGTTATACCATTATACTAAATCGTGCCTTGCTCTTCAGCTCATGTACTCAAACCCACAACATTAACCAGGCCTTGGTGCAAAGCTATAAATCAATCCACATTTATGATGGTGATGTTTCTAAACAGATTCCCAGCTAAGAAAGTCTTAGGCCAGTTAAAATGTAGATCTCTAAATCCATAGATTTTAGTATTTGAGAGGGTTGTGATCCTGCTGCCAGCTAGCATTAACTAAACAAATTATTTTTCAAATGTTGTCAGTTCTAGCAGAAATCCATTTTCCATTGGTCAAGGCACAAGTCTCATTTATTTTGTGATATTCTCTTGCAAAAGTGTGCACTAGGGGCAGGTTGCCATGTGATGGCAGGTTGTGGAGATGTTTGGGGTAGACTGAGGTGGCTTAGCCACATGTTACCTCAACCCTGGGTGACACAAGAGTCCCTTCCAAATGGCTCTTTTCAAAGTTGTTGCAAGTTACTGTTTCCCTAGCCAAAAATAAGTACAATAAACACCACAAACGCAATAAAGAAATTCAAATATATCTTAAACCACCTAATAATTAACTGTGTTCAATTAGTCTCTGGGGTGCTCTGTGCTGCTGTGTGGTCTCCCTGGAGGCAGCGGGATAGTTAACGAGTTCTGGTTGTATCTTGTCCGCAGACTTGGCTGCCACACTGTGCTCCTCCTCTGGCCCGGTGTTCCTAGGAAGCACACCCACTTTTGAAGTCTTTCTCCCTCTTCCTGCTGGAAGCCGATGAAACGCTCAGTCCTCCTCTGTAACACATTTCCAGGGAGCTGCATCAGTTGGGCTGTGTAAATATGGGGCTCAGCAGGACGCTGTCTCATGCACGCTGACTGAGGTCATCTAGTTGGTTGCTGGGTGCAGGTCCCCTCATCTGTCACATGAAGACCATGTCTCTGTTTTGACAACATGGTTTCAAGAGGGCTGGGAGTGTGGGGGGGGAGTCCATAGACATCAGTGCTTCCTGTTGGGTCTAGCATCTATTTAAGTTACTCCCATTTCATTTAGCTTTTGCACAACAACATACTCTTCTCAAACTTTCTTGAAGCTCTGAAAGGATACTCCTGTCCTTCTTTTCTTCAGGTTCGACCAGCAACCTATGCAGGCCCTGGACCTCTACACCATCAAAAAATTGCATTTTCCCATGAAATGCTACAGGAGAGAGCCCCCCAAAGGAGTATTGAGTGTGAGCAAAAGAGACCCTGTGGACATGTCCAGCACAGGGACACACTTGTCATTAGCCCAACTTCCACAACCATCTCTCTGTAGGTAATGGGTAATACTATGTTTTTGCACCCCTACAAAAAGAGAACATTATGTATGTAAGGATGCGGGGCTCCTTCAGCCCTGATCTTCTTGGAACCTCCCCATGTTTCAGAGCTTCCCACATCCTCCTTGGAGTTTCCTCTCCCATCATGATTGTCCTGTATGTTTACTAGAAGTCCATAGCAGCCGTCTTTTGAGATATAACTTTTTAATTTCCTTATTGCTCCTAGATTTTTTTTCCCTAATACTGCTGGGGTTGGCCCATGCTGACTTGTAAACTTTTTCCCCTCCAGGCCGAGTCTACCCGTGCTCAAACACAACAGCAGTGGCTGGTGCCAGGAGGACCCCAGAGCCAGTGCTGCTGCTGGCAGTGGGAGGCAAAGAGGGCAGAAGCCCAGGGGGGTAGAGGCCCACAGCAGAGGAGGCCAGGCAGAGTGGGAGTCTGACAGTGGGCGGAAAGGCCCAGAGACTGGAGGCTGAGCGAGGTGGAGGCCCAGCCAGTGGGAGGCCCATGGAGCAGGGCCTAGCAAGGTGGCTGCAGCAGTGGGCAGGTGTTTTTGCCTGAGGGCTAATGCCATAATGTTTCCTGGGGGTGCTGTGATCTGCTCCTCAGCTGTGCTCCTGCTGTTTTTTTTCCCTAAATACCCAGTTTCCCACTCAGTGCCCACTGGCACACAAGTGTGTGTGAGCAGCCGGGCCTGAGGTGGGGACAGGGTCTGTCTCAGCGTGGTCACTGCAGTTCCAGCCTTTGAGCTGGTTTTGTTTTCTCTAAAAGGCTCATAACTCTCAAGTTGTGTCTAATCAGGCAGCATCTGAAACTAATTGCAAGGGCTTTTCTCTACCTACCTGCAGTGATAAAGGCAGAGAAGCCAATTTGGTAATTGTCCAGAGTCCTGGGTGGACTTCTGAGTTGTTCTCAGGCCAGGTGAGGGAATATTTGCTTAGATGTGCTTTGAGCACTTACTGCTGCCCAGGCTCATAAAGCTACTTGGATGTCTTCAATGGGGCAGAGCGAGTAAAAGGGCATTAGGAAGGGGCCTGGTGAAAGAGGTGGGCTGGGAAGGGGTCAGGAAGGCTGTAATGAGTGGACATGATGTTATAAATAAGAGAGGGGAAACCCCTGCCTTCGCTTTGCTTTGACTCCCTCCTGCTTTCAAATGGCTTTGAAACCTGCTACTGGGTTTTCCTATTACTCCCTTCTACCAGGGGAAGGGGACAACTATTTTGATTGTCATTCTTGAAACAGCTGCACCTCAGATGTGATAGTGTCATGATGACCCAGCCAATAATGCCATTTCCCAAAGGTAAGGTGCTCCTGTTTGTTTTTGGTAACCTACAGTGTTGTCAAGTTGGTGCGGGACATATGTCATTGAAGATACTGGGGTGTGAACAAATAAAAGACAAGGTGGGAGCAGAGATGCTATTTGAAGTGCATTGCTGCTTTACTGGCTGTGGGTAGGTAGAGAGGGAAAAGCAGCTTTGGCACCTGTTAGTGGCCATTAAAAACTCCCATGTTCTGCTAATCTGTGCTCATAAAAAGGCCATCTGCTAATGCTCAAAGGTCATTAAGTTACCAGTCCTGTTTACTCCTCCTGCACTGCTGGGCCAAGCCTTTCTGAGAAAAGAGGGCTTAAATGGTTATTATGGTGGCGCCTGCTCATGCTGCTGTATAGTTAAGGGTCTGTCAGCATTTTTGTTAGAAACCCAGACTTTCAGAACTTTTAAAACTTGGCCATTAAAGTTCCTGTTTTTCACTGCCTGCACAGGCTCTGATATAGCCTGGCAGGTTTCAATGACAGAAAGACTTGTTGTAGGCACATTTTTTAATTTTTATTTTAAGAAATCAATCTGGTTTCTGTTTTAATTTGAGGAACTGAAAAGTTCAGAACGCTTTGGTCTGGGGCACTCTGGCAGTGCTGCTCTTACTCCAGCCATGGCTGTGCTTTGGAGAGGGAAATTTTGTGTTGGATTGACTTATGGTGAAACTGCTTATTGCTTATTTTCATTACAAGAAACCAAGCAAGAAAAGTAAAAGCGTAGAAAACATAAGATTGTTCTATGTGCAACTCCAAGGGCTACTTTATTCCTAGGGGTGTGGGGCTGAACTGTGTGTTGCTCTTAGAGGTACAAGACTTAACAGTTACCGTCTACCTGTATAAATGAGTCTGTGTCCCCAAGCAGGCAGCGTTTGTGTCTTGCGTGGTCCTGGCACTATGGGTGGGTTAGGGAAGAAACTGAGGCCTGAACTCTGAATTGCCTTGACTTCTTAGGTTTTTAGTCAAGCTTTTAAGGTTACATTAACATAGTTTTCTTGTGGTTAAATGGAACTATCAAAAACTTCGATAATTCCTTTTTCCTTCTGAGACTTCTCAGTGATAAAATGAGAGGTTGCTGCTCAGGTTTTTATCCTTCATTTCTGATAATGACAGTGTCTGTCTCATAAAACCCTGCCTTTTATCTTCCCCAATTAGCTGAGTAGCTGCACCCTTGTGCTGTGAAGTTCTGAGTGTGCTGCAGCCTCTTCCCAATGCAAAGTACCATCTCCCCACCTCCACAGGGCCAGCTTGTCCACAGCACCCACCCTCCGTCTCCACTCCCGTTGGCATTGGTTTAATCTTTTGCTTTCTGCATTAAATAAAGAAGAAACTTGGGTCAATGAATAATGAAAGCTCCTTCAAAACTGGACTCTTGCAGTTTGGTCTCTGCTGCCTTTTAAGTGGAAGTTCTCTCCCATATCTGTTAATTTTTTCTTTTACTTTTTTTTTTGTTTTTTTTTTTTTTTTGTTTAATACATTCAGACTTTCCTTTGTGGATTTCATGTTGTTTTTTTTTCATCCAGGATTTAGGGGAAGTTCGTACTGGTATCTGTGATTGACTTGTTCTTCAGACTGTTTTTGTTTCTGTTTTGACTGAGGTCCAAGGCCAGGTGAGGAAAGGAAAGGGTGCTGTTGTGCTGGCCACTATACATAAATAACAAGTATGGACTTCTTTGGAGAGCTAAAAGTCATAAAAAAGCATGCAAAACAGAGGGAAGGAGTGTATCTTGCGTTTTTAAAGCAGCCTTTTCAAACCATGATACAGAATTAAAAAAAAAACAAC